>VNKF01000149.1:0-29496 GCA_008044355.1 Drosophila lacteicornis
GCCCCGCTGCTTTGGAAATCATAATTTAAGTAATTTGTTCGTTTGATTTACTTATTTCTCTGTGAAATAACATACATATTTTAAGACTTCATTTTGTTTTAATATTTTTAATTTTTTTATTTTATGGTCAAGATTGCATATAATTGGATCTTCTTTAATTGTATTGTAAATAAATTAATTTTTCCCCGTTGGAAAGTCCCGCCACACGGCTTTGTTTCCTATTGCCTGTCTCCATTTCGCAAGGGTCGCGGGCGTATTATCAACCATTTCCTTCCCCTCGCACCAATTTGAAAGACCCTAACGCGATGTTCATTCTAGTATATTCTAGTATTTCTCTTAGCTCATCTGCGTACCGACCTTTCTAAGAGGTGCCGAAAAATTGTATTTGTCTCTCGCTCGCACTCATTAGGTTGCTAAAATTTAGCGCTGGTGAGTACGTAGCTTTAACATCAAAACATAAACAAACATTCCTTCGAGAGACTAAAATGAATAAAGTACCAACTATTTTGGATGTTGAACAACAGCAAAACCTCAGGTTGGGGCAGATTGTATTGGTAATAAATTGAAATGTATCATTTGTAAACAAAATATCTATGTCTGGAAACATGCCGTCGTTTTTGACCGTTTTCTGCAGTGTGCACAATGCAGGGACTCATAGTGCTGCCAAAAAGATGAGAAGAGGGTATTAATGACTGAATTTATCGAAAAGTTCAGTTTGTAGCTCCGTACGCATTGAGCCAAAACGAGAGGTCAATACTCACCCTCTCGCTCTATCGTACTGCTTAGAAACACTTTTCGTGTGCCTGAGTACAGAGCTTGTATGGGAACAGCTGTTCCCAGCTGAAATGTATTCTTTTATTATCGAATGGTATTTTTTAATGCCCAACGTACGGTCACACTATTGCAATTATGCTTCTTTAAATTGTAGCGGCATTTTCAGACAAAAACAACGCACAAGCATCGCGTCTCCCTAACCAAACACCGCGAAAAATTGGAGTTTGCCGGCAACTAACGAAATCAAAACGAGCAAATTGTGCAATTGGCCGATAGGAAAACGCAGGGCACCTGGAGTTGAGCCATGGAATACGACGGGTCGGACAATGGGCCGGGAATGGCGATCGGCGGTCGCGGAGTTCTGCGAGAGATCAACAAGAATGATGGCGGCGTCAAGGTAAGCAGAATTGTAAAAGATCAGCTAGGGGGCGTGTCGCGTCCCACCGCCCATGTGCGATTTGGTCAAACATTCATTTTCTAGCATGTGTTACCGTACTCCTGCAATATTTCTACTCCATATATATGTACATACATATGTGTAAATGTTAAAATGTACATTTGTATGTGTACAACTTATGGGCAATTCTCGGATCGCAGCCTGTTTCTGCTATTTTCCTTCGTATACATATAATATCTGCGTTGTTTTTATTAGCTTTGTGGCAGCTGTCGCCGGCTGCCGGCGAGTGCGCCCCAGTCGATCGGTGTACGCCGCCGTACATTATCCACCTCCTCCGGTAGCCAGATTTCCAACAACCTTCATCAACTCTAGCAGCGAAAATGGGCAATAAGCCGGGAAAGACAAAGAAATCGAGGATGACCTCTCTGGGAAGAAATGCCATAAGGTCGAACAACGGAACAGGGAATCTGGTATGCCAAATGCAAAAGCCATTAAATGCATTCTATACATGTGCTGTGATCATACATATGTATACATATCTTCGACATCTTGGTATGCCAGCCACTTGATATTTTTCATTGCCCAGATGCTGGCTAAATATTTTCTTGGCCCAAGCTACAAAAGTCCAGCTGGTTCGGATCGATTTTGCATCGATTTGCCAAATCAGATCTCTTGATCTAAAAAAAGTACGTCGGACGTACATACTAGATAAAACGTCTGCCACCAGATTAAACAACTTTGCTCTGATCCGATCACAAAATATTAGTCCACGGTTCGACGGGCCAGTCAATATGGAATTTGGCAAATCATGACTTTGGGACGACGTCGTCCAATTACATCACTGATCGACAGGCTTCCATCCTTTTATGTTTATAATTTTATTATACCCGGTACCCATAGTGTATAAGGGTATTATAAATTAAGGAGGGGTAGAGTTAATTCGGTGTAAAACGGGGCACTTTTCAAAAATTTGTTGTGGCGAAACTGCTTGAACTAGTTTATTATTTTAAATGACATGGATTATCGTTACATTTGGACAATTTTTCTAAAAATGTTTCATTGAAAAATATGTGATTTGCGGTGTACATCTAAACGGTCCACAGAATCGTCCCATATGAAAACTAGGATTAAAGGATAAATGTCTGGAGGTATCACCGTGGAGTGTTTCTTTTAATCTTTTTTTTCGATTTTTTATGAAAGTTTGAAGTCAAAAATTCAATTCCTGACTAAACAAAAAAGTTTAATTGTTAAATAAAAAATACAAAAAAAAAACCGAGGGTGAGACCTTGAGAATTAGTTGCAGAAGCTGTGTGCAAAATTTCAAATCGATTGGTAAAGTAGATTTTAAGTATTCGTGTACACCGACTTTGAAAATGGCACTTTTCAGGAGAGCGCTTTAATGTTTTGACTCCCCATACATCGAACATAACGTGACCTCCGTTCAACTATCCATTACTACGTTATTTTTGCTCCGATCGATGTCAAATTTGGACTTTATATTCTTAAGATGTTTGGCATTTATAAATAAAAATTAAAAATATTAAATAAAAAAAATTAAATACTCTACCTCCCTCTTAATGCCAACCGAGAATGTATGTAACAGGCAGAAAGAGAAATCTCCGTCCCTATAAAGTATATATATTCTTTATCAGCATCACCCACCGAGTCGATTTAGCCATATCCGTCTGTTCGTCCGTATGAAACAACAGATCTCAGATGTTTTCTGCCAACATTTGTTTTCAACATTTTATTCTGTCTTCCGTCCTGCTTAATTTAAGATTTTCATAAATTTTATTATAATGCCTTTTAATTTCACTCACTTTTAATATATGATAGCTATCAGATATCACTATTAATATCGATAACACTCGACTGTAGCTTTCCTACTTTTTATACCCGGTACCCATAGGGTACAAGGGTATTATAAGTTTGTGCCAACCGAGAATGTATGTAACAGGCAGAAGGAGGCATCTCCGACCCCATAAAGTATATATATTCTTGATCAGTATCACCAGCCGAGTTGATTTAGCCATGTCCGTCTGTCCGTCCGTNCAGTATCACCAGCCGAGTTGATTTAGCCATGTCCGTCTGTCCGTCCGTGTGAAACAACAGATCTCAGAGACTATAAGAGCTAGAGTTACCAAATTTGGTGACAACATTGGAATCTGTTGCAAGCAGATCAAGTTTCTTTTAAAGTTTGGGCACGCCCACTTCCGCCCTCAAAAATCATAAAAAACGTTAAATAAGCTATACTCGATTTTTTTCGGGTAAAAGTTAATAAATACAAAAAATGAATAAAATAGAGCGGACGTTTCCTGAAAATTTCTGTAAATTTGGATGATAAACATGGGAGATATTAGCAATAAGGTTCGAATTTTAAAACCCCCCCTAAGGCGCTGCTGTTGCAAGCTGAAGCCGACAGGTGGCGCATTCGAGCCTTGGCCGTGCGATATAATGGCGCCAATGTATGTATGTACAATGTATGTATGTAAAATTTTAATTTGCCTTTTAGTGTGAAGCGCAAACGTTTAGGTACCGGGTATCTCACAGTCGAGCACAGTCGACTATAGCTTTCTTACTTGTTTTGTTTTGTTTTGATTTTCCTTTAATCTGGGATATTACTCCAAGCTCTTTAAATTAATAAGTCTGTGTTTACTTGAGGAATACAATCGAAATCAGAAGTATTCTGAGTTCTCTGTATTTCTACAGCTTATATCTCAGGCTTTCCAAAAACGTATCGCTGGTTTCAATTGGAAATTAGAAGTATACAAAAACCGTTGGGAAAGGTTTCACTGAAATTTCCCCAGAAATCTCGAGATAAACCTCTTACTTTTCTAATGCGATCGCGAGGATCGCGAGGAACCTAAAGAAAAGGTCATTGAACACCGATCTCTCACTGTGTTGACAAATATAGTCTCCCCGTTGCCATTAATGATGCTCGTTAAAGAGGAACCGGAGATCCAGATGCAGACTCCCCCAAATTTTTCATCCATAGAGTTGTCTGCATTTGTTTTCACCTATTTATAGTTTATTTTACTTCTGCGCTTTCCCCACCAGATTTGTTTCCTTTAATTTTTGCCATGTGTTGTAGCAAAGGGTATTCGAATTTTATACCCAGTTCCCTATAACTTAAGACATCATGTGAAACATTTAAAAATCACGTCCTATGTTTGTATATTTGAATATTATATCATCTTGTATTTTCTTGTTTTTTGTTCTAAGTCCACAGTATCACAGTACTTGTATTTCATCCAAACCCGTGTTAAAAATTATATTGATGTAAGGGCGTTGTTTGCCCAAGGAAAATAATGTATTTGTTTATAAATTAGTTGAGCTTTCTTATAGTTTATAGTTTTACTCGAACATCCCTCAGATCGTCTATTGTTTGGGTTGTATTCCCACTGGGCCATCGCCGCGTTGCACTCATACCGCTCAGGTGCAACCGGTGCTATCTTGTCACCTGTCACGCATTGGTTGGCTAACGCCAAAACCAACATCCAACACTTGCCTACCCGTCATGGCCCATCGTGTGGGATATTCCGTTTCACATTGGTGGGACGTTTCTAGCGAAAAATGCAAAGTCAGCCGTGGAGCAATGTGGAGCACTTCCTCGATGCGATTCGACTCGACTCGACTCTTGGACTTGTGGATAGTGCTCCGTGATGCGCAACAATGGCAGTGGGATTGCATGTCACTTGGCATCCACAAGGGTTACAGAGAGATAAAAAGGTTGTAACTTGAGCGTATTTTAGTAAGAAAGCTACAGCTATTTACTAAATGCGTAATATTCACTACTTCGTCTTTGTATATTTGTTGAGTTAATTTCATTTATGATTTATGAATAAGCTTAATAATAATAACAAAAAATTAATAAGAACGAAAAACTTTCAGGGCCAGGGCTCTAACCCGCGAACAGGTGGCAACATGTTACGCAGAATGCCCTTGCAGCGTTGTTGATTTAACTCCGATATCGATAGGTAACTCATGTTAGAGTAAATAGCCGATTACTTACCTTACTTCATGTTTAGTTTCACTTAACCGAAATTCAAGAGGCAACAGCTTACTTTGGCGTGGCCAAATATTAAAACCAACTTTATCTGCGGGCAACAGATGAGAATGTTGTTACCAAATTTGGTAGCTCTACCTTCTATAGTCTCTGAGTTCTGAGACATTAAAAAATAGACTCGGTGGCACTCAATTAACACCCTTATACTCTACTGGTACCTGGAAACATAATCAGCACGCTGATTACCTGGGACCTACTTATCCCAAAACCTTCGCTATTTCTTTCTGTGTAAAACTTTCATTCATTAGCGTTGTCGGTCGCCCTATTTTTGTATCCCCCCATCTTTCTCTATTGGCCCCCACCGTATATTTTGGCTTATTTTGCGGTGTCTTGCATTTTGCACTTCTGCCTTTGAGTCTGAATTGAGTCTGAGCCTTGTCTAGTTTTTTAGTTCTCCACTGCAATTCATCGAAGAAGGTAGTCATCGGAGGCCGGCACACATGGCATTGGTGTAAATTGCGGGATCAATTAAGCGGCTGATATCAATTAAATTGCAGCCGTTCAATAGTGGCGATAAGTGATCTGTACGAGGTGATAAACAGCGGAGTTCAAAATAATAGAATTGTCTGGTCCAAGTCAAGCTTTTGTTGAGTCATTTTTCACTTTCAGATAGTTCCTTTTAAAAATAGTAAAACCATTTCAAGTTGCAGTATTTAAATGCCTAAACTGATTGTGAAAATGTTCTGAGACGCCAAAATGAACGGAATTTAATAAATGGCTTGACCCAAGGACATTGATAAAATCATTACGCTAGCGTAACGTTAAAATTAAGTTTACAATTGTTTAAAATTATTAATTGTGTGATGGGATGACAAAATAATAATACAAAAATCAGTTGTAGTGCTATTATTTTAATAATACTTTTTAGAAGTATTGCTCTGCAAATGCTTAGTAAGGTAAAACATTGGACTAATTTATAAGGGGAATGGTCCCCGTTGACATCAGCCTTAACTTCTAGTGGTCGCAAGTGATAACGGATCCTACAAAGAAGCGGGAAAACATACCACCATTAAAGAGAGAGGGGATCGTGTTCTGATAATCGAAAAAGTGGGGGCTGCAGGCGAACACAAAAAAACATCCGGATCGCGTTTGTGTGGATGCCATTCGAATTTTCACGCTCTCTGTGCCGGTCGCTCGCTGTCTCTCCCCTAAGCAAAGGCATTATTGTGTGTGCGACGCTGAGCGGGAGCAAAGCAAATTGAAAACGAAAATATTTTTAAATTGATTTCAAAGACAGACAAGAACGGGAGCCAGCGAGAAACGCACGCGGCGCCGGGTCGCGAGAATCTCGGCGGTATATTGCTCAATATAAAATGAGAGAGCAGAAGGCGGAAAATCACAGTCGACAATTTCCCGAGTAGGCAGCCCGAAATCTGTGCCATAACAGAAAACTGAAAACGAAACCCGAAAAAAGGCATAAAACACTAAAAGCCAACCAAGAAACCAAATCGATCGTTCGATCGGTTTATGGAATAGAGTGATCCGTGAAGCGTCTGGGAAGTTAATCGTGCGTAGAGTGTTCCATCAGCGGTCTCCTCATGGACTTTATCGCAAATATCATCAAGAGACCCAAGAGCATGGCCAGTAGCAAACAGCCAGCGGCTATGGAGGCCACAGAAGCTATTGGCCCCGGAGGATCGAAGGATCGCCCATCTCTAGGGGACCGTCATGATGGGCCATTGGTCTCCCTAGATCTGGACACATTACTGGACTCCGCTTCGGAGGATCTGTTGCTATTGGAGGAGCAGCACACCAACCTAATCCAAGGGGAGCCCATTGAAGACCCCCTAACACTAACAGGGGCAAACACCAGTAAAGATACCATCCAGCAGCTGCTGAGCGAGATCAATGTAAATCTAAACCAAGTCAGTGTCAACGAAATGGAGCACTTGCAGGCAATGAGTGGCGAGGTATGTCTCCAAAAAAACACACAACAACCCCCTCATTGTGGGGAATCCTTTGAATATTTATCAAAAGTTGTTTGTTATCAGTTGTTTTCCTTCTGGAATTTTACTTAATTATTGTCTTGCTTAGCTGGATATTTCTCTAAAAACGAGTAACGGATAATAATTTTTGATTTCATAGTCAAATGTGTGATCAGTTTCCAAAGTCTTGGATACTGCATTTATCTTTATCTGTAACAAATTGCCTTTTATTCTTTTGAATTTATTTATTTTATATATATCTGTTTATATTCTGTCAAGCTATTGCGTATCGGGATTTTTCTTAAGAAAAATATATAAAAGTATAATTTCTGCATTGTATTCCATAAAGAGAAATATATTCTCATTATATTTTTTATATCGTACAATTCCTCTCACTATCTACTCATTTTGAAAAGCATTGTCAGCTGCTTTATCTCATTACTTATTAGGGACTTGCTTACTTATTTACTTACAATTCTAAGTGTGAGTATCCCAAACACAAACTTCTTACTATCTCGGGCAGACTTGGCTGCTTTGTGCTCCTATTTAAGAGTTTGGTTGTCCTTAAGCTTATTTTATGTCTCATGGTTAACAAATCTTTTTCTCTATCTCAATCAATCATGAGGTGCTCCCTTCTCTTTACCCATTTTCCTGCCCACTAAGCCAGCTGACTTTAACCTTGCCACAATAATCATCGGACTATAATGCGCTCTAATTAAATTCCGCGTGTAGAACATTGCACCAAGGCCCCGAGAATAGACGGACCCGGCCCGGCCACATCAGATTTTCACCATACACTTTGCACAAAAGCCGTCGCCGACCCAGTTTCACATCCCCTCGGTCCACCTGAGGCCCCAATCCCTCTCCCATACCCGATTTTCCACGTCTTGGCTGGCTTTTAAATTAATGACATTTGCTTTTTGACTGACCGACTGCGCCAACGATATTGGGGATGCGAGTGTGCTCTCTTTGGGTGAGAGTGGTGCCTCCCTAGCGTGGGAGGCATTTAATGGATTAACCATATAGGGAATGACATGCAGTTTATTTAAAAAAGGTTTCTTTAATGCGAAAAGTAACTTTACATGTAAAACCAACCTCCCAATAAAATAATGAAAATAATACTTATTTTAAACTCATAAGAGAATAGAATAACGTTTACAATTAATTACAAGAATTATTTTTATTTTTAAGAAACAAAAATGGATATATAAGACTCCTTATTTGGATTAAAAAAGGGTTTCTTTATATAACTTTCGTTTACTTAACTTTTTTGATGGATTTTTATAAACGATGAATAATCGGCGAACCTTTAAGATGAAATGAAAATTATTTCCAATCAAATTAATAGGGATCTTACGGTAAATTAATAATTTCTTAATTTTTTAATTTCACTTTCGCGTAATTTTTTTTTTATTTTTTTTTTTAATAATGCTAAAAGTAACCTTTTAACCTTAACCTAAAAAAATATCAATATGATAATAATAATAATAATTTTTAATTAATTTTTAAGAGAATCGATTAACCTTAAAGATAAAATGAAAATTATTTCCAATCATATTCATCGGAGTCTTAGGTCAAAAATATAATTTATTTTTATTTTCATTCCACTTTCTTCTGTATATTTTTATTTTTAAGATTATATGTATATTACAGTACATATTTGGTAATAAATGGGTAGACACCACTCTGTGGCCTGAATTATTCGGCGAAGGGCCATCCGCCTCAAGCCCCAGATGCGACCTATTTCTGTCGCCAACCGAATCTAGCTAGCCCTTACCCACTGTCTTAACCCTAACAATGTGTCAACAATTCTTAATTAAATAGGCAAACAGCTGCTGAGAGGGATCGTCGTGTTTATCCCATTCCCCCATCCTCATCTTCTGTTGTTTATATTTTTGACTGCCAATTGTTTGGATTATGATTTTTTCTTTGCGCTGCTCCGAATCATGTTGCACGCGATGCATACAATTTGTAATTAATTTTCTTTGATTTTCTGCACCTACATAATTGCGCCTCTCTGTTTTTATTTTCAGCTGAGTCCGCTGGCGGTGAAGCCCACTCCCAAGCCATCAACCATGGAGCAGCAGAAGGCACTGGCAGCTGCTCTGGGCCATCAGTCGGCGGTAGCAGCGGGTTGCCCCAAGCTGGATGTGGAGGGCGCGGCGGCTCCAAAATTCGGTGGTCTGCCAGAGTTTGACGAGACGCAGATCCCGGAATTAGCGCCGCTAAGCGAAATGGAGGGCAAGTAGAGTTATCTATATATATATATAAAGAAAGAAAGGTATAACTATTATTAATTTTATATGCTTCATTTCCTCCCACAGCTCCCCTGAAGTCAGATCACTCTGACTCAGATGTGTTCGTGGAGTGTCTGTCGCTGCATGGCGAGAGGTATACTGGGGATCGCTCCGAGCTGGAGGCCTACTCCAGTGCTCTCAATGATGTGCTGGAGCAACAATTGTCCATAACCTCGGCTGCCACATTGGAGAACACATTCGATGACCCTTTGGAAGTTAGTCGGCACAACGTCAGCTATGAACCCATGGATGTGGATGATATCAACGAGACCATGGAGATGCTAAAGGATGTCCTCGGTCCGGAAGACCATCAGTTGTTGCAACAGCAATTTGTTGTTAGCAATTTTCAGATGAACCCACTGGAATTAAATGGGGAACAAAAACAGGGACAAGATAAAATGGAGGAGTCCTTTGAACTTCTGGAGCAGTTGGAGATCATGCCGGAATTGGGGAGTCAAGAGCAGCCTGCAGCTCAACGAACGGAGCTGACTTTACCACCTCTGAAGTCTCCACAAAATGGTAAAGAATTAAACAGTGAGAAGGTGGAGCCAAAGTCCGTGATGGAGGAACCGAAGCTAGCAAGCCCACACGATAAAGTAAAAGTTTTTGAAGAGCTGTCTCAGGCAGAAGATAAACAGTTCGATGAGGAGCATCCCAACGACGAGGAAAAGGAACAACCACAGTTGAAGGAACCGATCCAACAGACTGAGCAGAAAGTTCCTGAGCTTATGCATCCCCAAGAACCGCATTCGCAATTGCCTGCCCAAGAACCCCTAGAGTGTAGTAGCGAAAGGGAACCTGCTGCCTTAGAGCCATCTACATCGGAGCAGCAAGCAGAACTGCCTAGTCCAGGACCAGAACAACCGATTAAGCCCACTGAATTAAAGCCTCCGGAGCTAGCCCGTCCAGCAGCAACAACACCACTCTCTCCGCCTGTACCAACTCTTCAGGCCAAAAGGGAGGAGTTGCCACTTTCTCCGCCCATACCCACGCATCGTCCAAAGACTGCTGAGGAATTGGAGTTCATGGCCCTTAAGGAACTGCCCCTACCTGATGATGAGGGAGATGCAGAAGAGCAGAAGTGTGTCAGGGAACTGGAGCAACACAATGAAGTGCCAATGGTGGCAATCACTCCAGTTGCGCGGCGACCCACAACTCCTTCGTCTTTGGAGGTGGCTGGAAACGGAAATAGGTCTGGACCCACATCGCCCAATTTCCCGATAAAGGGACCCGCAGAGTCCCCATCCCACTTCCCTCGTTCTCCCCACGCTCCACCCGAGCAGGAGGAGATGACCTACTTGGAGGAAGCTGTAGTGGAACCCTCCTCAGATCGCAAACTGAGTGACTATGCAGAGACCGGAGTGATCGCCAAGTCAAGTGACCAAGTGGTCATCGAGGTGACAGAGCCCAGTCCACAGAAGTCTCAGCTCCTCAACGATTCCCTGTCCATGAGCGATGTTTCGCCCACACCCTTTAACGGAACCTTCGACAGCGGCAGGAGGATGGATGCCACACCGGAGTCCGTGATGGAGGGTACTCCTCTTGAGAGTAGCGCAACCTTCAAGGTAAATTTTGGATCCATCCCGGAGCATCAGCGGCGCACTTTTTCGCTAATTCAGTCCAACGAGGAGAAGGATGAGCAAGCCCGATCCCGAAATACATTTAATATGGAAAAGGATAAGCCACGACGCACCTTTTGTGTGGAGCAGAACGAGGAGGAGGAGCAAGCCCGATCCCGAAATACCTTTAATGTTGAAAAGGATAAGCCACGACGCACCTTTTGTACGGAGCAGAATGCATCGCCAGCAGTTGAGGCCACCAAGGAAAGCATGGCTGGTGACTACCTGGAAGCTATGGATGTGGACGTCTCAATGCGCGTGGAGGAGGTTACAGTGCAGGAGCAGCTGGCTCAGCCCTCCGTTTCAAACTCGCCACCAATTCCCACCCACCAAAACCTAAGGCGACCTCCCATCCATGATTGTGATGCTCCAGTGTCGCCACCGGGAAATGCCACCGTTGTCTTGGAGCAGGAGCAGGCGTTGTCCGCCAAAGAGCAGGCACATCTGAGCGCAAGCGACGAGAAGGATGATGTATTTGTGGAGCACTTCGGTGCCATATCTCCAGTCTCCGATGACATGTTCAAGACACCGCAGTTCACCACCAGCAACTTTCACAATCAAGCCAAAATGAAGGCTAATGCTGCCGACGGCACAGCTAAGCTGATGGGCAGAACAAGAGGTGGAGGAGCCGCCGAGGAGGAGGAGTTCTTTGATGCCGAATTTCCGGATGGCGCCAGCAACCAAAACTGTAAGTCGACGTTTTTTTTTTTTTTTTTTAATTTTAAATGAATGCGACTAAACCTTAACTACAGTCAAGCTTGTCAAACTCAATAGTTAAATGCCATGAAGGCGTTAATTTTTAATGAATGGATCGCTCTTAATTATAGTATAGGAAACGTATTAGGGTCGATAGCTGTTAACTGGTAACTAGCACCACTCTGTTAAATGACTAATAGACGGTTTCTATCATCACTGTTAAAGTCCCTGTTAGCTATCTAACCGGAAAATATAAATATCAAATTCATTTTCAAGAAGCAAACCGGTTTTCTACCCTCCTGAAATTTAACTAATTGCGAAAGAAAACAAGATCCCCGTTAAGCAACGAATTGAGCTTTAAAGCTTTAAATCAGAAATTATTTTGGGCCAAAAACGATTTAACTGGGAGTCTGGGTCCTTGTCAATTTTTGCTTTCACATTTGGGGTGTTTCTATACGGCTAGAAGACTAAATGACTGAAAATATCGAATGACAAACAACTGTCCCATGCAATGTGAACTTTTCGATGTTTTAATTTTTAAGCGACTCGGTTGTTAAAAATATCAACAAATTGACTGAAAAGCCAGTGTGGATACATAATTCGTATATAGCAAAGCTGTGGGGGCTCTATAACAGTTTACAATAATTTAAGATAAATAAAAAACGAGCAAAAGGTAGGGGAAGGTCCCGGTTGTGGACACAGTTTCGATTTTGCCTCAAAACTTTTGACCAATTGCATATTATACCAATTTAAAGCTAGAGGCAATAGCTATCAGCGAATAACTGAATTGATTCCTTCATTTAGAAAAATGTTATTAAAAATTTTGTGATGTGCCCTTTTTTCGAGGAAAAAAATGTAGGCCTAGTTGTAAATACCCCTGTAAAATCCGCTTAAAATTAAAAAATATGAAAGAAATTCACAATTTACTTATTTAAAGAAGAGAATGTATTTTTTTAATCATAAAGAAATAGAAAGATGACACATTTTTTAACATCCATCGTCGTAGTTAGCGTCGTCTCGCTTCGATGACAAGCTCAAAGCTCTGACTGATGTGCAGTGGCTTAAATGTTATTATTTTGTACTAATTACAATAAACATCAATAATATGCAGTTTATAAGTTTAAAAAATATAAAAGTTGTGTCCACAAACGGGCCTAACAGACAATTTTTCCGAAATACGCAAAAAAAGTGCATATATTTAATTCACAAACTATGTACAATGACCAAACTACAAGAAAAACGACATAACCGGACAGTGACCACAACCGGGACCTTTTCCCTATATCCAAGGCTTACGATTGGGTTTTCGTTTGAAAATTCAACATCCTACTTTTTTAAGTCATTCCCTATACCATTAAATATATCGGCGATATTTTCAAACATTTAGTAATTAAGCCTTATAGGGAACACCCTAATTGACACGGTAGCAATTTATCTGGTCGCGAAATTTTGACAGTAAAAATATCAAAAGCTGGAACCAGCTATACAAATCGGCTAAAAGACTAAAAGCCAGCCTATCCTTTCTACAGTTTAACAGTTTTGACTGTAGTTGCCGGGACTTGGTTGATTCTCCACGATTCCTTTGCATGTTCGTGACCTTAGCTCATCGGCCATTTAATGCACCCAACCCAAGCACCACCACTCCCAGCACCGCCCAATAGCTTTTGAACTTGAAATATGTATTACGGAGGCGGTTAACTCGAGACCTCTTCGTTTGCATGGACTACTAGTATATCGCGGCGATATCTAACTGTAAAAATAAACACAGCACACATGCAAGGCAATGAACCTGAACTTCAAATTGTGGAAGGAAACTCGAGGGGCACAACGGGAAAAGCAAAAAGAGCAGCAACAACAACCAGGGGGCACACGGTGTCAATTAGGCACAAAAATGAGTTTTTGAATGGCAGAGCCCATGGTGTAGTTCACTTTTTTTGTTTAATGCACCATGTTTGTGTGCGCGTTTTCCTGTTTCCCGGTTTTGTGACTGCAACTGCATTTTATGCTGTTCTCTAGAAAATGCCGCATTACGCTCTCTCTTTTCGTCTACTCTCTCCGGAAGCATTCTGTTTCTGTGCTCTCTTTCGCTCTCTCTCTTTCTCTCTCTCTGATTGAAACCCTTATCAGCTAAATATCGTAAGCGAACATTACGAATAAGAAACAGAAAAACTACGCTTGGTGTGACGTCACTCTGGCTAATTGAAGAAACACTGTAAGTTGTTGTTGGATTTATTTCTACGCCAAATTTTTGCCCTGATGAGCGCATTTATATTTTTGGTTAATTATGGCAACTCATTGCTCAATTTAATAATTGCGCATTTTTAAAATAGTACACGATAAAGGAAAGGGGAACTCTAGTTTATTTTCAGGTTACATAATATGTTTTTAGTTATTTTCGAATCGTGTTAAATATTCGCGGCTAAATTATCGTTATCGCTGACTAGGCAAATACAACTCTGACTATCTCCGACTCACACAACCATACACAGCAAAACAACAAAACTACGAGATTTCCTCTCTCGTCACTATTCATAGATGATAGTACAGTAATCCTTCATTAGGTGTGCCAAATTATTTCTGTAAATCAATTCGGTTTAATAAGTTGAGTAGTATTTTGAATATGTATTCTATCATAATAATGCGATTAAATCGTATGTTATAAACTTACACTTTTGATTTTCTGAGTCAAACTGAACTGAGTTTAAAAACAAGAAAGGAAGCTTACTTCGGTAAGCCGAAGTTTGTATACCCTTGCAGTCTGCAATTGGATCATTAGGTCGATTCATTTTGATCAAATTTACCTACACATTTTACATTTTCTTATAAATCAACCGATTGCTTCTATGGCATCTATATGATATGTATGTACATATATGTTAATGAAACTAAACCCGTAAAAAACAGCTATATTTCGAAATTTATACAAATACGTTGAGAAACAGAGAAGTTTTAATTTGTTTCCATTAATTTTCCGATCATTCCTATGGCAGCTATAAGATACAGAGGTCAGATTTTCATGAAATTTAAAATGTATAGCAATAATATAATTAATAGATCATATATTTAATTTGAGCTAAATATCTTCAAAAAGATATAGTGGTCGACATATATAGTTTCGACATATGTACATGTATATTCTACCTGCAATAGAAAGAAGACTAACTGCACAGTTTCATTTAGATAGCTCAAAGAGTATTCCTTCACTGCGTTGCAAACTTCTGGACAAAATTATAATACCCTGCAAAGGTATAATGGTCAATTTTGAACCCAGCAACTGAAAAATATACTATAATATTTTTTATATCGAGGATTCTCTGTAGGGCTCATCTCTTGCTCTCTCCCACTTACTCACACACATACATCTAGGCGCATAGGAATTCAAGTTAGAACTCAGCCGTGCACTTTTACAGACCCATAACAGCTGCATCAGAGCGAGAGAGTCTGATAGAGGGGGCCTTGCGGTGAAATAGGAATACAACTCCAAACATACAACGTGTACACAGAGCGCTCTCCAACTGGCTCTCTCTGCGCACTTGCTCATTGCTGCATACGCGTCACACTCCAGTCAGAATTCAGGCTCGTCCCGTTCGCCCTCTCGCTCGCGTGCGTGCGCTGGTTTTCTTATTGGAAACGGAGAGAAATGTAAGCAATAAGAAATTCCATTTCAGTTAGTTTTCAACATTTGACATCGTCGCTGTATCTCTCGCTGTTGCATTGTTGTTGCTTTATATGCTGATTGCCAAACTGCTATATAAGCAAATGTAAATTTTGAAACGGCAACTTAAAACTAATATTTTGTTTGTTTACTTAAATCGGACATACACTGGATTGCGATTAACTCATTAGAAGTTCTAGAAATTAGAAATAAAACAAGCAGCTGTGCAGAAAAACAACAAATAAGCATAAATAAAGCCACAAGACAAGACTCCGAACGTCTGAAAGAAAAAAAATTATACGCGAGAGTGAGAGCGTAAAACTTCATTGTGCGATTGAACCTGTGTGTGTGTGTGTGTGTATGTGTATACGTACGAGGGTGTATGAGAGTAGGCACTGCGTGGTCACGGTTAACATTATTGTGTGAATAACTGTAGAAAATCTTGAAAATGCAAAACTTGTCAAAGACACGCAATTAAAATGCAGCGCAGTGTTAAAGCTGTTCTCTCCCTTGCTGCTCCGCGCTCATCATTTCCCTACTCTCTTCCACCGCTCTCTCCATTTCTCCCCCCTCCTTGCCGCAACCCACTTTTGGAAACCTTTCGTCGATTGCATAAAATGACTCACAAAGTCACCGTTTCCTTTTGTTTTGGTTTTCTTTCCTCCACGCTTGGTTTTGGAAACAAATTAAACAATTAAACAGAAATTTGAGTAAATAATGGCTACATATGACCTGCATTTTAGCCTCTGTCTGTGGACATATATATAATATCTGGGCCTGCCCGAGTTTTCTCACTGTTCTTACTATTTTTAAAGCCGCCCATTTGTTTATGTATTCCCTCCATTCCCTTACGTACCTAACACTGAAAAAAATATTGTATAATATTCAGCTCGACTGTATTAACACCGTGGATTTTAAAAGTTTTCAGAAGCTTGGAGTAGTCATCCACTTGTATTGCTTCTATGATTAATGAATTTTATGAATCTTTACTCATTTTTTCCTATAGTAAAATCAATTGAAATGGCCCAAAAGCATTGCTTAAAATAAAGAATTTACATTTGACATGGGAGCTAAAGTATTTTATACTGCATTTTTTTTGAACTGTTTTACAACTGTTTTTTAAATACATAGCGATTTTAAAATGGATGTGATTTGAAAATAGAAGGTAACAATTTGCAATCATAGAAATGTGTACATTTTTTCATGTGTACAAGAAATGTAATAATGCGGGCTTCTTTGCAGAACCGGCACACCTCAATTTCCAGCCCCACGGGATCTCTTGGTTTGGGGTTCTGGGGGTTGTAGTGTAGGGAGGGACACTCATTTTGAGTCATGCTATATCTTATATTAGGGTTTGTCATTGCTCTTCCTGCCATCCTTTGTTTTTCAACGAGTCACACAAAAGAAGAACACGAAACAGAGATGCGATTGAAATTATTTATTTTTTTCAATTTTTCAAATTTTGGGATCGAGGTCAATTTACCTTATTTATGCTACACAAATTACTTAAAAAGATTTGAAAAACTGGTGTAGCACAGTTGGTAGCACAGTTTTGGAAACCATTTTAAGGATATAAAACCAACAGAAAAAAACAAGTGGGAAAGCTACAGTCGAGTATGACCGACTGTGAGATATCCGGTACCCAAAGCATTGTGGGTGAATTTAAATAGCCTATGAACATGGAAAAATGAAAATTTCAAATGAAGACAAATTTAAAAACTTCAGTGATTTCTGTAGCACCAACAATTCTTATAACTAAAAAATTGCATTAATAAAATTATTTCCGGTGAACAAAAATATTAGCTAGATCTTAAACCTATCGAAACTGATTGCAAAAACTTGTTCGGAAAGGTAAATAAATGAGTACTGCTTAGTTTGATACAAATCTGTAGTGCAGATTGTAAATAAAGTGACACAAATTTAGTGGAAAGATTAAATGTGATGCTTATAGTATTACGATAGGAAATAAGAGGTCATTAGACATATAATTAAATCAACTATAGTTTAAATAATCAATTAAGGGGAATGAAAGACAGATCTAGTACAAGTTCTTAAAAGGAAATGCATTCTATTTACTTGATTCTATCAAATCCAAGGAAGAAAATTCAGTGATTCCCTTTTTTCTTTTGTAGTAGAAGGACAATAAGTCGGCCCTAACCAACTCGCAAAATTCTGTTTTTACTCTTAGTTTCCCTTCCTATCTAATCCCACTTATTTTTCCTAGTTTCCACGTCAAGCCCACTTGCATTGCTTTTTTAAAGGGCGTTTTACCCATTCCCCCCTGTCCCCATATGTATTTCCCATTTGTATGTGCAGAGCTGGTACCTATTAATGGTCCATTTCCGAAGGGAGAGAAGGTCGAGGGAAATTGCCCTGATGTTGACATTGATTTGAATTAAATTTGATGCCGATAGAGACGACAGCCAGTGACTAACTATTGTTTTTATCTTTTTCTCTTTTTACACCCCATAAAACACAAATACAAAATGCACGCGCATGCACCTCACCCATACATACACATAAACACACACGACAAACAACCAAACTCCATCCGCAGTAATACTGAACTCATCAGACTTTGATTATTTGTACACGAAAGGCAGCAATAATGCGCCCATCGATCGCAGTTCGCTGCTGCTAAAGTTCGATCCGCTCCTAGGTGCCCCCGTTCCCGTGAATCTACAGCAGGAACAGGAGCAAGCACTGCTGAATATCCTCGGGTCGAACCAGAACAATCGGGTCCTCAGTCCCACGTTAGAAGAGCTAGAAACGAGCGGTGGGAACAACCAGTCGCTTGGACCTGAAGCGAGTGCCAAAGAAACCGCCAAGAAGTTGGACTTTAAGCCGCCTGTGGATAGGACCAAAGTAAGTTTTTATCTATTTACTGCTCAAGTTTAAAATAAACCGCTCTACCTACAAAGATATATTTTTGGTACTAAGATCCTTAGAAGTTTTATGACTATTATTAGACAAATCACTATGAAGTAATATTTTATTTTAACTTACTCTACTTTTTACGGTGTGGCGTTGCTAAAATAGCTCTGGGTTGGCCATGATTCATCCCAGAAATTAACTTGAGTCAGGTGTGGTTGCTAAAAGAGATTCCAACCCAGTCCCAGAGTAAAACGCTTGAGATTAATGACGTAAAAGTACAATAGATTTTAAATTACCTAAATATACAAATTACACAGGCCAACAAAATTTGAGCAACTTTATGAAAATATTGGATTGGCTATTTTGATTTAAAGATGTCAAAAAGTACTTTTTTGGCATTTTTAAAAAGTCTGTAAAATAATAATTCGGCACAATTAAACATTACGCGGTGAACGAAATGAAATCGCTATCGGTCGTCGGTACCTGTAGTTGAGACCAGAGCGAGGTAGAGGCTCGAAAGTCTACTAAGATGCTAAGAAGTTTGTATAAGAAATTAGTCTTATGACTACTACTACTACTAAACCGATCAGTATAAAATAATACTTCCTTTTAACTTACACCACTGCATATACCAGAATGATTTGGCTAGTATTGACTTACATTCTTAAAAGTCCAAGGAGCAAAAGCATTAAACTTTAAGCGCATATACTTTCTAGTCAACTTGATCTGAATTATTATTAATAATTATTTATATTTTTTGATTTCCACAGAAGCATGCTAAAATGAGTGTTGACGTCATTGATAACGATTGCAACAAAACCTTCGATAATTCCAAGTGAGTAACAAAGGTTTTTTGTATGGTATCGTACGTGAATATATATTTATTGTTTTTATATCTGTAGCCTTAACAAGGAGGACAAGACCCACAACTACAACAACATGGATGAGCTGGAGAAGAAAATCAAAAATGAAGTGTAAGTCTACCTGAAGAGTGCTCAAAAATGTGCCCTAACATTTTGGTTTTTATTTTAGAACCCGATCAGAGGATATTGAGAAAAAGCTTAAGGAGGCAGAGCAGCGCGAGGAGGCGCTCATAAAGCGTATCACAGAGAAGGATAAAGCAAATGCTAAGCTAAAGTGAGTATTTAATGGAAGCATCAATGCCTATTTACGAACTCTTATTTTCAATATTTAGTGGCGTTATCGAAGCCTATGAAAAGGCCATTGCTGAGCTGATCAGCGAGAAGGAGCAGCAAGCGCACGGCTATGAGCGGCAGCTGCAGGATGTGCAGACAGACCGGGACACCAATTACCATCACTTAACATCGCTGGAAACCACATTCTCCGATCTGCATGTGTAAGCGGCGACAACTTGTTTTAATTACTATTATAATTATTAATAATAACCACTATTCCAGGAAATATGAGAAAAGCAAAGAGATGACGTCGCAACTCAAGCTTAACGAAGAGTCGCTGCTGGCGGATCGAAAGCAGCTGATGGACAATCTGCGAATGCAGGAGCAGCGTTACGACAAAATGAAAAGCCATGCTATGCAGCAGCTGGAAATGTACGTAACCAACTGGTAATCGCAAAAAAAAAAAAAAGTAAGCTAACCAATTCTCACTACCGTTCTTAGTGCCAACAAAAAGCTGGACAACTACTCTAGGGAGCACGCGGATGAGGTGAAAAAACTGAAAGCTTTACTCAAAAAGGAAGAAGTTTCGCGCGTCTCAATGACGGAGCAGCTGCAACAGAAGTCGCGTGAGAACGCCGATCTGCTTAAGATCTGCGAGGAGCTCATCTACGGCAAGGGACAAGGTGGTAGTAGTTAAGCTTGGCCGCTCTGCCCGGAATGTATTTTATACGTTGCTGCAAAACGCGCACACATCCCTCACGCCTTCATCAACACCCTCTCATCCGGCATGAGGAACACATCTCGCTGCATGTCCCTAGGTCTGTAACTGCATCGCGCCTCCATCGTCGTCGTCACCTCCATCCACATCTACAAAATGTGAAAGTGCATCATTTCGCCAGCTCCAAACTTCACTTGAGATGAAATTCAAGATGTAATGACCCGAAATGCATATATTGTACTATTTCTAGATTTTTAGTTCTCCCGAAAAACACTCACTCACTCACACAAGTCACAGGCAGCGGGCAGGCCCTAATGAGTTCCGTTTGAGTTCCACAAGCCTTACTGGTCGGGTCAGGTGGCCCGACATATGTTACTAATTCTCTATCGTATAGCGAATCGGCATACTGATTTATGTTCTATGATATTATCTGGCGGTAAACTCGGTCCTTTTGTGGTTAAACAAATGCAGCCAGTAAAGCAAATCGTTAATGTGCAACGGCAGCAGAACCAGCAAGAATATGCGTTCACTTGAGGCACGCCTTTGCCTTTGCTAAATGTTTATGTTTAAAGTTAGTTTAATTTAATAATTGAAATTTGTAATAGTCGTACTAAGCATATAAATCTGTATTACATACTAGTACTAAAACAAGGAAGCGTAAAAAACAAAGAAATTTATTTAAAATACAACGCAACAAATTATTTATGCATAAAAGTATGGCTTTTAATGTATTCGATTTGGTTTGCTTCGATCGGCGCTTTAAATATGGTTTGCCCAGCAGAAGAAAGATTTAACTCAAAATCTCTCAGTTTTGCAGTTTTGCATTGCAAAAAAACTCAAATTACATTCACTGTTACCAAATTTTTTGAAAACGTGCAAAGAATACGATTGGCTATAACATTTAATTGAAAAATTTCCGTTAAAACCAAAACTCAACGATCCGCGCTATTTTGAGAAAGATTTAATGTATTAAACTTTCTAGAAGATTACGTCCCCCGCCCATAGCAATCTTTGGAGAACTCTTAATGAATTTTACTTCCATAATTGACATTTACTATACTATGTAAGGATAACAACAAATTGTTGAACACACCAGGGAGGAGATGAAACATAAACAAACCAGAAAATGTATACAAGTTTGTACCCAGTCCATGTAATCTGAAAAATGCTACTTCATAATATATATACATATAACGGCACAAATATATATTTTTCTAAAGTAGTCAACACACACGTGCGCTTTTAGGTCAAGTTTTCAAGGGAAGAACGCAAAGAAACATTTGTTGTTTAAGATATGAGAACGAAAAAGGATAATATATATCAATGCGCTGTAAAAAACACATAAATAGTATTAAAACATGTCAGCACATATGGAGATACGATGTGCTGAGCATGTAGTGTACGTAAAGGTGATCGAACGAGTTGCATAATTCAATAAATAAAGTATGTAATTGCAAAAAAAAAAAAAAACATCGAATATGCTTCAAATTTATTATGTTTACGAGTCCTAGGGGGTGTGCGATAGATGATGGTGTAGCATGCTTTTGGGGGTTTTTCTTTAATCGGGTGATTCGGGTAAATCGGATTTTAAAATCTGGAAGGGTAAGCAGATTCTCGCAATTAATCAGGCGTGCTTCGGTTTTTGTCTTGAGGTGTTCCGGTTTTCAAAAAATGTTCATCGCTTTGATATCATGCCGGACCATCTTTTTTTGTGCTTTTGAGAATAAAATCGCCAGAAACTTGGGAATAAAAGAAAACTGAAGGCCAGTCGGCCTAAAATATTCACATTTGTCGTCTTCCGATTCATTTTTGGAGTCGATTTGGTTTATATATGTAGGTTTGTATATGTACGAGGCATTGTCGAGTCATTTTTTGATCACCAATCTCTTTTGTAATCAGCAAGAATACGCGAAAGAAACTCCTCAGGGGATTTTTGCAAAACGACTTATTTAAATTATATTAACACACGCATTCAGTTTAAAGAAGATATGGTAGCATACCTCAAGGATTTTTTCATTATTAGATGATTCCAAATTATTACTTTTTAAAAGCAGCTAGCAGCTGCTATTTTAATTCAACCGCCAATTCACCAAAGCACATTCGACTCCGGCTGTGACTATCGTTATTGATTTGTTAATCGCCACCTCTAGGGATGGCTTTGGCTCTAGTTTGATTGGGAGAATACCCTATGCTTGGAGTATATTTAATTTAATAAGTTGTGATAGTTTCGAAAATGTAGCTGTATTTCATACAAATGTTGGCTTTAGACTTGATAAGAATATCTAGAAATTGATATATTATGATGGACAAGAATTTCTAGAAAATTTATATATTATGATGGACAAGAATTTCTAGAAAATCAATATAATATGATGGTATAAATTTAAACAGAAACAATACAGGACTTTGTAACACAAATGTGTAAAACTAAAATTTAATTTATGTTGTATTTATGTGTATTATACATCATACTTAACCAAATAGTTTTTAAGCTTAAGATACAAATTACTTAGATGGGTATAATTATTGACGATTAAATTGGCAAATCAATTATTGAGCGAAATTCCGTCGCTTCAAGCGGAGTCCGTAATCCGGGAACACCTGCACACCCGTAGAGTATCCGAGTTCAGCGATGTGGCAGCGCTCTTTTCACATATCTTTTTTATATAGAAGCGCGCGTAGAGCGGTGGAGCTCAGTTGGTTGCCGTTCGTTGCAGAGTCAAGTTCCACCGCGAGTTTCCAAGTCCGGATTGCAGATTAGCCGACGGTTGGTGGCAGTTTATTTCAAATTCCGTTCAGCGGGAATTGGAGCGCTGTGTAAATTAATTGCTTGCTAAATAGTTGAACAAACCAAAGTCAATAAATAATAAACAGAAAAGAGGGGGAAAGGCAGAGCTCTTCCTTAGCTGTTGTGACGCTTGTAACAGCTTGAAGACGTTGAAGTTTAGTTCGAATTTCAGCTGAGTGTTTACTGAATGCAATTAATTCTCTTCAACAGCTTAGCAGCCTCTCGTTAACTTCACGATAACGATATTAAGCAAACTTGTCGCGCAGTAAAATAAATATTGTCGGTCCATCACACAAACCGACTAGCAACGGCCAACATGCAGACAGTCATTAAGTAAGTATTCCACCTCCTCCGAATATTTCGCGCTCGATGCGCGCTTTTCCTGAACACCTATTCCATCCCATCCCCAATCCGCAGTCCCCGAATCACCAAGTGGTCTGCTCGAACAGTTTCACTAGCCTATCCACTTGGCGGCATTCGGCCAGATATCTGCGGTGTTTATGGGGACGCACTGGGAAAAGAAAGTTGCGCATGATTATTGAAAACACGTTTCGAGGTGCTTTTAGCTGGGGGACCCTGGCTTATCACTACAGCTGGGCCCACTGATTCCGGCACACGGAAAGAAATTTTGAGATTAATCTATAGATCAGATTAGTCTTAAGATTTCAATATTTGAATGCATTGGATATATTGTGCAAAATAAATAAATCTTCATTTAAAAAAAGGAATATAAAAGGAAGATCTTAAACTTCTAAAATATATTGCCCCCACGTTCTAAATTGACTCATAACGAAGGACTAAAAATCTGTCAGATTTTCTAGTAAGCCTTCGAATTCTAGGACCTTAATCTTACAATATAATAATAATTACCCTACGCATTCAAATAAACACTATGTAAAAGTGTCTAGCATTAGTTTTGTGTTGAATCAAACGAATAAAAAAAAAACTTTTAAAAAGGATGGAATAAATGAAATGATCGGAAAATACTCCAGATTTAAAAGATAGATTCTATTTTTCTCCGTGTTGTGGCAATGACAGACAAAAATAAAACCATAACGAAAGCCAGCTGCCGGCAAAAACTTTGGATGGCTTGCATGACATCTCTGGGTGCTTCGATGGAAATTCGAAAACGGGTTTCCAGTTGGCAGGGGTTCATTTGGGAGTGGGATCGGTGTTAATCGAGTTCAGTCAACTAAGTCGGAGGCTTTGCAGCCGAAAGCCTCCGAGATGAATTGATGGCGAGCGCGCTTTAATTAACAGTCAGTACCCAAACTGAATGATTTTTGCTTTATTCATTTAATGATCGATTTGTGCGTGTTACTCCAACTTTGATCTGCCACTAAATAGAACTGTAATTGCATTGGGAGTGCAATTTAGGCGGCTTGAATCGAGGAAGCTATCTACATTCTTTCTATTTTATTATCGTAGTGGCGCAGCCAGTCATTAGCTCTTTGTTTGCGGTGGGACGCGTGTCCGGAACATATATAACACACAGTTCCCACTGCCTGCCCAGTGTCCGCAACTCATTGTTCTTTGGAGTAGGAAACCCTGAGTGTTCTGTAACCACTCGTTATGAATCACTCCTCCCAAACAGTCTAACTATTGTCTTGCTAATGGCAGCGTGCTTTTTCAATGGGCATGTTTAAGAAGCAAACAGAAAAAACATTTGCCAAAGATAAGAAATTCCGACAAATCTTCAGATTTACTCAACCCCGTCCGGTATTGTTTACAAATTAATTAAAATTTTTTTGCTCTCAGCCAAGACGCCCGGGGTTTATCGAAAGCCAATTCAATGTATCAGCTGTACACATATTTCGCCGATCACGTTTTCCACTTATATTTTGAGTATAAACAAACGTATTTTGTGCATCTTTCTCTTTTATTACTTTTATTAGGTTTAAGGTGTCGGCATACATATATTCGTAGATTTTGTTTATGCGAATTTTTGTAGGTCAGGATTACGTAAGCTTAAGTGGCTGCCCCTTTTTTGTTTCTCGATGGCCTGGCCATGTCATCAAAAAAGGTCGTATATGCGTGAATATCTTTCAGAGTCTCAGGCTTCAGGCTTAGATTTCGGGGCAAAGCAACCATAAATCGGACTGTGGACCCCGAAAAAGACAAAAAACAAAACAAAGTCGCGCCTTTGATGGAAATGCCTTACCTGTTTGACTATTTGACTAATACAGAATGCCTTTATTTTTGAAAAGTTTTTTTTTCTGGTATTCGGGGCAGACACACACAGCCGCGCCGAGCGGAGCTGAGAAATCAGGCAAGAACCAAGCGCCTTCGGATTATGACTAGTTGATTCTTTTGTGGCTTTTTGCTGGGCAGCTATTTGCTCAAATTGCATAATTAAATGCACGCAGACCTTAATGCAACTCCAATTATGGTCAGCACAGTTGTTTTTCTTGGCCATGCGGCTGCGTTTTCTTGGCTTTTAGTTTTCGTTTTCGTCGTCGTTTTCTTTTTCCATGCACCGCTGAAGGTAACTACTTCTGCGGTTCGGAGATACAGCCGCCCCTGCCGCATTTTACTGACCTTTCCCCTCTTTTTGTATTGCCTAGAAAATCGTTGGTTACGCAAACATTAATGCTATGAGCATATCAGCGAACTTTGTATTTTTTGGAACGAGATCGCCACCGTCTTGTCTTGGGTTTACTGCGATTCGAGTGAATTCTAATCACGATTGACGGCCACTTTCTCTGCAACTTGATTTTCGATTCGCGGCCCGAATCAAATCTCTTGGAGAAAGCGGAAACGATCTCACAGGTTTATTCTAATTTTCGAGGGCTTTTCTCTGGAGTGGCAAGCTTATTTCTTGTTTTCATGTATGTATATACATACATATGTATCCACTGAGAACAAGGTTAAGAGATATTGTTAAGATATATGTATGCGTATGTATATTCATATTTAATATATTTTAGCAAATGGTGTTCTAGAGTAAAAATATTTTGGAGATGACATAAAGGAACAGTCGATTTCCAACATCCTACTACTTACTTTTGACGAATATCACTTCTCCTTTACAAAGCTATTAATTTTGACACAACATCTTGAGGACATATGTACATATGTACATTTTTGCATCCTTATTAAAAAAGTTAATTTCCCTGTGTATATTTTACAGATACATACATATGTAGATATTTTTTTAATACATCTTCTGCATAATATAGTTGATGAATGACAGAAAACACTGTTGGTCAGAATGACTTGGCCTCTTTGTGTTGGCTTTTCTTTGGAAACGATCTCCCTTCTGTTGATTTTAAAGAAATAAACAGGGAAAAAGATATAAGTAGTTAGCACGTTTTGGCCATCAATTTATCAGGATAAGTGGCCTTCCGCAACCCAAGTGCTTGACTCATTCCCCGCGAAACCATAATACTTGACGGTTGCTAGTGGACATCAAGATCGGCAATTCATCGCTCGAGTGGGAGGGACTGGCACAGACCTGGCCACGGGGTTATTTTCCTGGCTTCCTTATGAAGCGCACGTGAGTCGTTGGAAACCAGGCCAGCGGCTGGCTTAATTCCGGGCAAAATTCTTGGTGATTTTGTAAGATTTTGGAGCGTGTAGCTCCGTAATGGGCCGGTCTCTTATTTGGCTTTCTTCCCTTTCTCGTTCTCGTTCCTCTGGCTTTGATTGTTGTAAGCCGTTTATTAGTCATTTGGTACATAATAAAATTAAAATAATTTGCGTATTTGTCACAGCGATGATTGATGGTCGCGACTCCGGGACTCTGAAGTATTTTCAATTCTTGAGGAAATTGCGCGGGTAATTGTTCGTGGGCTTTGGCGGGTTAATGAAACCTGGGAACGTGCCACATGCGAGGTAATAAAAATTTCGAACTCATCAAGGTAAATAATCCAGTTAGAGCGCTTTGTCTTCTGGTATTTATTTTGGTTAAAACGTAATGTCATTAAAGTACTTTATTTTTATTATTGATAATTTTATATCTGAGGTCAGACAGTCAGTTGAAAATTTCGCTGGCAGTCGCAACGCAAATGGCATATTAAATGATTGAACTTGGGCCTATAGAGTTGCCAATAAAATGTGAAATTTTACCATGATATTTCGCATGCGGGGCGTCATGTGCATTTGCATTTTGCATTGGCAACATCTGGCAACCTTGGCCAGCAGCACTTGGCAGCCGTGCCACATAACTGTTATTATGCGGCCTTGCCAATGGACACACGCAATTTAATCACCTGAATCGCCTTCCCACCCCCGACTTCTCTTGGTCCGATTTGTTTGCATTAGCCGTGGCGCCTCCAGTTTTTCCGCTTTTCCGCATCTCCGTCCTGTTCCGCCTTCCTTCCTGCCCGCAGTCGCATTAAAGGTAGAAAATTAAGTGGCACAGCACTGGGCAAATTGCATTGTCGCAGGCCGCGCTCCTTCCTGGCGCAAATTGCGCTCTTCCTGCCAATAAGTGGATTTCAAAGGATTGTCGTCGCAACCTGCCACCTGCAGCCTGCAGCCTGCATCTGTTGCTCCGCGACTCCGTGGCACTTGCAGCCCACGATCCCTCTATCTGTCTATCGCTGTGCCACAGCAAATCCACTTAGGCCGCTCCAAGTTCAAGTCCACAGGGTAATGTGTTTATTGAAATTTATTGCCGCTTTGCCACCGCACTGTTGTCAATTAAAAGTCTCTTTGCCACGACAGAAATATCCTTTAGCCTTAGACATCCAAAGTGAAAAATGCATTTGCCTTTGGGTTATTTTAAGCACTTCGCAACACATAATTATAATTTAATAAATTTCTTTGAATATTTCTTTAATAATATATTTTTTTGTCATAATATATTTGTGTATTTGCGTAGAAACGGTTGCCAAGAGCATTTTGTATGGGAATTATTATAAACTTCAAAGATGGATTGCGCCTAAACTAAGAGCGTCCCCAACATAATTGTTATATCCAAATGTACGGTGAAGCACCCCCTATCTATGTTTTTTTAATTGTTCGGAAGGTGTCTTTAATAGAAAATTACAATTTTTTTTTATCTATCTAATGTATGAGCATCTATTGAATGTATGAGAATATTTAAAATCTTAATTTTGTGTCTTGTGCTATTGAAATAATTATCGCAACGTTTCTTTTTGACATTCCAGTAAACATTTAAATGGTAAATAAGCAATCAAAAATGATTTAATAAGCAATCACGAAGTTTATATGAATTGTTTTTGAAAGTTATGCCATTTTATTTGTATACCCTTGCAACGCAATGAAGAAGTCATCTCCGACCCCATAAAGCAGGGGTGCTCAAATCTGACTTACGACAGTGCATATCCAACACAAATAAAATAATACATATGCACACTTGTAGCAACACGTTTGCTTTATTTCAAGATGTACACTGAGAGAAAGGCACTGGCTCAATTGCCTCAAAGAATGCGAATGAATCAAGCATAAAGAAGAAAAGGATGTTCAGTGTAGAAACAAGAAGAAATTCTATTGGGATAAGCGGTGAGAAAAAAAGATCAACGAAATTGTTGTTGGCTAGCTCGGTCTTATCAGTATAGGACTTATCAGTATAGGACGACGACATAAAGAGGAAAGTGCAAAAATGTTTGTGCATAGCGCCGTGGGATCGAAAACCTTACCTATGGGATGGGCTCACACAAAGCCAATGCTGTGGGATTTTACAAAAACAAATGTGATGCGTAGGCATAGGCTTGAGCATCACGGTCATAAAGTATACATATATTGATCAGTATGACTCAATGCGTTTAACGTCCCACTGAGGACTCCAAGCGCTAGACCCATATTCTAAAATTGGACGAAATAACGAAATGTAAAAATTTTTCGTGACATAGGGTTCATCGAATTCCTTCGACCAAATTGTTTAAAGGGCCAAATACTACTGTGGGCAAAAAGTAAGGTGAATTTGTTTGTAAAGTGAAAATTCTTTATTTATTCTCCTGAATCAATTTCATCCCCTTCAAAGTAATCCACTCCCGATAAAATACACTTATGCCAACGTTTCTTCAAATCCTCGAAACAGGCCAAATAGTCAATTTCCGGTATAGCCATAAGCGCCCTCGTCGATTCCGCTTTTATCTCTTCAATCGACTCTAAATGCGTTCCCCGGAGTGGTCTCTTGAGTTTTGGGAATAGCCAGAAGTCACACGGAGCCAAATCAGGAGAATACGGTGGTTGCGGAACGATATGCGTCGAATTCTTGGCGAAATGGTCACGAAGAACGAGTGCAGTGTGCGACGGTGTATTATCGTGAGGCAAAAACCAAGAGTTGTTGGCCCATAATTCTGGTCGTTTTCGACGAATTGCTTCACGCAAACGACGCATAACGCTCAATTAATATTCCTTATTAACAGTTTGGCCAGGTGGAAGGAATTCATAGTGCACCACAATCGAAAACAAAACAAATCGAAAAAAACTGTCATCATAACCGTCCGGAGCGCTCCAAGTCATCAACACGTTCCCGACCCTCTTTGAAGTCTTTGTAACACTTATAAATATTTTTCTGGGACATGGTAGAATCACCAAAGGCCTTCCGCAACATCCTCAACGTTTCCGCAGCCGAAATT
>VNKF01000159.1:0-19654 GCA_008044355.1 Drosophila lacteicornis
AATTAGGCAAAACTTTAAAGATTTATTGTGACTAAACTAAGAGCGTCCCCAACATAATTTTTATACCCAAATGTATGTTAAGGCACACCCTATCTATGTTTTTTTTTTTTTTTTTTAATTTTTTGGAAGGGGCCCGTATAATAGAAAATTACCAGACAAAATAATAATAATATTAAAAAATATAAATGTATATTTATTAGAAAAAAAAACACAAATTAAATAACTTACAGCTAAAAGATCTAGTCCATAGGTATAGTCCAAGAAGTCGGAATTCGGAATTCATAATCCTTTCTTTTTTTGTGTAGTTAACTTACATATGTATGTATTTATATGAGATCAAATAATATCACCTCTCAACGAGGTGAGATTAAAGTGACGATGGCACCTTCAACTTCTATAGTTTCTGATATAAAATTTTGTGACGATTTACAGTAACGGGAACAAAAATAAATTACAAATAATTCAACTATGGGTAACGGGTATAACAAATTTAAATCTTAAAAAAAATACATTTTAATTCTAAATTCTTAATAATAATATTTAGATCAATTTTGTCAAGGCAGAGTAATTATCATATCAAAATACCTTTCCAACGACATATAGCACGTTTCTGTAACTTTAATCGTTCAGAAGTTATGGGAGCGAGAAATTTCCTGTTTTCCAGCCAAAGTAGCGGAATACGCATAAATTGGATTAAATTAAAAAAAAAAAAAATGTAAAACATTTTCAATAATGCAATAATATTTAAAACCATCAGAGGAAACTTAAATTAATGTAAATAAAAAAAAATGTAAAACGTAGTATAGCTCGTTTTTGTAGCTTTAGTCGTTTAGAAGTTATGGTGAGGGAAATCTGGCTTTAGCTGTTTTCCCGCCAGACAAGCGGGAAAACCAAAAAGTGGTAGAACAAAAGTTGTTTAGCTCGACCTGTTTAATAAAATAAAAGTGGTTTCCAGGATTCTATAACGAAAAAATCGACAGACAGACAGACAAACAACAGGACAAATGTTCTCATTTTGGAGAGGCCGTTAAAATCTTGTTTATTGAATATCTTTTGAACGGAGTATCGGATCGGGATGATTGAGGTGTCATTCGACGCGTATTTGAAACTAGATCATAACAAAATTTTTGAGTTTTGCTCCACCGGCCCCAACAGCTCCAATATTCAAAATTTTCCTTTTCGCACTTTCACTCCCATTTCTCCTGAACTAATCCGTTTTTGAAAAATCTTAGTATGTAGTTTCAAAGAGGTTTACAATACCTTTCGATCAAGATATAAATGGTTCTGATCGGGCTATCGTGGCAGGTTTTTAATTCTACGGCTGTATATAGTAGTCTCCTTGCGCATCACAGTCTCAGTGCTCATCGTCACTACGTGGACTGCCGTCCACAGAATAAACTCTCCGAAGTTTTAAATTTTGTTTCCGCAATTCAAGCACCTCCGTCGGCCGTGTAATGGAAAAATATACAAAACTGAAATCAAAATAAAATATTTACAAATATTACTTAGTTCGTTTTTGAGTGTTACGGAACTCACCACTTTTTCTTCATCGAAAAAACCAAGGACATTTTTAATTTGCAAACTTTGCCTTTTATATACGTTATGAAAATGATCATTAGAAAATTAAAAATTTATATATGTATGTATGTATAATTTTTCGTGATGTTCTTAACACTTTGAAAGCATTGCGTAACTTCTCTTAATAGTTCATAGGATATCTAGGTAAAGATTTCAAAATCGGAGTATTGACTGATGAAGCTTTTCTTAACGCTAAATAAATAAAATCAAAGGGTTTTACAGCTTTGATTTCTAATTTACTTTTACATTTTTTAGTAATTTTTGCAGAAAATCTTACATTTGCTAAGCATTTAGCAACTATCAAATTCGTTAAGGATTGCATAGAAATTATCACAGAAATTATAATATATCATTCACTTTTCAGAATGAGCTTAAAAGCTCCGAGTAAAATTTGACTTTATTTTATAGTATATAAATGGTATATTTTAGTGTATATCTCTTGGCCGGATGGTATATTTTATCGGCCAGGTAGCGGTCACACTATAAAGCCGGTGGTTGCGCGCGACATAGTCCCGCTTAAATAAATTCAGTCAACGGGTTATTGATTCGAAAAAGTGCTGCAATTCAAGTGAGTACCGGATCCAAATCGAATGGGAACTCTTGCATCTGGGATACAGCTGTCAGAGGACAACTACCCGCAGGAATTGCTCCTTGCTATCTTTTCAGTGCGCGCGTGTGTGGGTATATCCTTGTGTATCCTTGTAGTCTGGCTGGCGCCGCGTGTTTTCGCGTGGGTGTGTATTGGTGTGTGCATGTGTGAGTGAATAGATTTTCGCCAATATTTTCTCCACGCCAAAAATGAAACAGTTCGCTGCACTTGATTCTTAAACACATCAAAAGGAAAATGTTTGTCTAGAAAAATCAATAAACTGTGAAACTGATTGGGTGTGAAAAAAAAAGACAACGGAAGGGGGAGGTGGGGGAATGAAAAGTGTTTGCGGCGATTCCCTGTTCAAAAAACATTTTCCCAAAATGTGTAGTCTTGCTCTGCGGCGAGAGTACAGTTACAGTTACTTTCCATATTTTGCATACAGTTTGAGAGCCTCTGCCGCCATGTGCAGCTGTTTTCAAGTCTCTGTTGTGGTTCGTTATTGTTGCTTCGCAGCTGCAGTAGCACTAAACACAACACCAATACCAAAGGCAACAACAAGGCAGGAGCAGAGAGAGGATGCGACAAGGGCGAATCAAAAAGATTCAACTCCCCTGCGCACTCTCGCGCTCTCATCCGTTCTGGCAGCTTCCAGACAGTCCAGCGCCCGTTCTCTCTATTTTCACCCAACAACATAACGTTATATGATTCATTATCGAGCTGCCCCTTCTTTCGTCCTCATTTTCTTACTAGAATTTTTGAATTCTTATTAAAGGTTCCAATAAGTTTTTCATTTCAGGATAACAAAACAGAAATACGATATTCAAGTTTTTACCATGTACAAAATCGACAAAATTTGACTTTAATAGAACTAATTATCAGAAATAATATCAGAAAAAAGTAGATCTATTTAATACAGAATTCACCAAACAGTGGTTGATTATAATTCGAAATTCTCAAAGTTCTGGTGAAATCTTTTTCTCCTGTCTTTAATAAATAAAATTTTACATAATCTAAATGGTCCAGAACAAATCAACGAAAGGAAAAACATTTTTATTCAATTTGAAATCTTATATTGGTATCACTTGGCTTTTTTAACTAACTCAAAATTTAGAGTTTAGGGACCCCTTATGGTTTTTACTTTTCATTTAAATTTTAATATTTTTAATTTCTATCAGATATGTACATAGATAGTATCTTTCAGATATATGTATAACAAAAAAAAAAAGAAGATAAAAGAAGATGTCTAAGTAAATTCATTGTAATTCAGAATAAACAAATAGAGTACACAAAATCTGCAGATGTGTGCCACTGTCCTAAAATGTTTGCGGCTGGGTACTATATTTAAAAAACAAAATAGAGCAACGTCCCGCAGAGTATTTAAATTTTAAATAGCAAACCGTCGAGCACAATCGCCGCAGTGCCTCGTAAACTGTGCCCACATGCTGCACAATAACGCGAAATAATATAAATAATATTTCCGAACCAAATCCGAACCTCAATTCGGTGTGCTTACGTCAAGCAAACCATTTTCCAATTGCAAGAAATCTAATTTTTCCTGCACGAATGATATCATGACTAAACAGATTTCTCCGGGCCACGGATGAGTTGTGGGCGTTGGGGTGGCGGCAACCCTGCAAGGTCGTAGCGTGTACACACCCGTTGCCGGTTGGTAGGTGTGTGTGTGTGCTCGCGAATTAACCCCTCTCTCTGGTTTGCTTATTGCAACCTGCACTGTAATAGTACCTCTCAGACTCGCAGAATCCTTTACAGGTAATGAATATTACCAGGTGCCAGTGTTAGGGGTTTATCCTTGACTAAATCTTCGCTTCGTTTTTCATTAAGCCCTTACACAAGCCTGACAAAATTATCTCAGAAATATGAGTCTAAATATCAAGCCTCAAAAAAGATCAAGAACTACATCCAAATCCATACATTCTCTCCAAATCAAGAATGTTGTATTCTCTCAGATATCAAAATCTTCTAAGCATATCCTTGCTGTCAAGGTCGTTCCATGTAAATGAAAAATATTTAGTTTTTTGTGTGTTTTATGAGCGGGACTGTATTTCAGTCGCCAGGCGTCCAACAATTTATTGAATGGGAATAGTTTCTCAATATAAGTATATATGTACATATACATATACGGTACAGTAAACAACACTTCCACTCGAAGCACAGACATAAGTGAGTATAAGTATAAAAATACAGCAATATGTGAAATTCAATGAAGCAGCAAATCGCGCCTTTTGTTGTTTTCTTTCTCAAATCCCGGCAAATTTGTTGTTTTTGTTTTCTTTTTGTTTTTGAGCACACGTTTTAAATATCAGCCGACACACTCGTGATTTTATTTTCGGCTCGCGTGTGGCGGAAAAAAAACACAAAGTGGGTTTCACAAAGCAGCTTCAAAGTTCAAACTCTTGTGATGAATGCTAAAAAGGTAGAGGAGAAAAGAATTGGGGAATTGGCATAATCAGCAATAGGTAAAAAACCAGCCGCCACTCCCCAATCGATGCTCGCATAAGATTTTTTTTTTCACAGCTCAAATTTGTACAGTCACACGTGATAGAAACGTTTGCCACAGTGAAACAAATTCTAGATGGAAATTTAGAATACAACATATTTAGTACTTTGATGTCTGTGTATCAAGTAATAATCATAAATAATAATAATAATCAGTAATAATAATAAGATATGTTAAAATCTTATATAGATAATTGATCGATTAATTGACTTGAGCGTGTTTTTATACCCTTGCAGAGGGTATTATAATTTTGACCAGATGTTGCAACGCAGTGAAGGAGGCATATCCGACCCCATAAAGTATATAAATTCTTGATCAGCATCACCAGCCGAAGCGATCTAGCCATGTCCGTCTGTCTGTCTGTCCGTCTGTCGGTTTCTACGCGAACTAGTCTCTCTCACTTTTTGAGCTATCGGGCTGAAATTTTCAGCATAGTCTTATTTCTTTAGCACGCAGTATATATGTCGGAACGACCGAAATCGGATTACTATATCCTATAGCTGCCATAGGAATGATGGCGAAATTAATGTACAAACAATTTTAACTTCTCTGTTTTTCAACGTATTTCTATAAATTTTGAGATGTGGCAGTTTTTTATGCTTCTAGAATTACGGTTTTAATTTCATTAAGATCGGACCACTATATCATATAGCTGTCATAAAAGCGGTTTATATGAAAATGTAAAATTCTACATGTAAAATGTAAAATGTACAAAATTCGATGTTTTTTCAATATTACTAAAATGGTTCGATTTTCAATGATCCAATTGCAGACTGCAAGGGTATACCAACTTTGGTTTACCGAAGTTAGCTTTCTTTCTCGTCTTAGATTTTTTTTTGCTGATAATTGAAAATATATTTAAATATATTGGGTCGATCCTGTCAGAGTTATGTCGCTCCATTTTGACCCGGAAACAAGATCATTATCATAGTTTATAAATTAGATATATACATATATCAGAACATACCCACTTTCAAATCAATCAAACATTAATATCACGATTTTAATATGATCGTTTGACTATCATTAGTAACTGCCTCAATAGTTGTACACACAAAAAAAAAATCATCATAGAACCTATACGATTGTTACATGAATTCTATACTCTTGAGTATGAAAAATTTCTTAATAAGATGCTTATCAATTTAATACTACGAAAGTATAAATTTTATACTCATCTGCACCAATATTTCATAATAATCACAGCTAACGCGATATGTTATCGAATTTTCGATGTAGGTTCGTATAAAAATAATACTCAAAAATACCCAATTGAAACTATAGAGTATAAAAATTTAACTTTGGAGTATACATTTGATAGTTTGAAGTATATAATTTATACTAATCTCGTTATTCTGCTTGAGTATACTTTTAAGACAACGCGTAGAAAGGTTAAACTCTTGTTTTTTTTTTTTGGGTGTAGCTATATCGATATAGGTTTCATCTTAACTATTTGCAAAACCCTCGCAAGCTTGTTGTTTTTGCGAATGGCTTGTTGCACGTGTTTGTTAATTATTTGTGTGTGTTTTGTTCACACTTCGGAGCACTTTCAATTGGATTGCCGCGGCTTAGGATTACTTGGCATCGGAATGGCAAGGGGTAGTATTGTGTTGTTCGTGAGCGAGCGAATAGAAAAGAGTTGTTCACTTGTTCACTAGAGTGAATGGGTGAACACGTTCACTAAAATGATTATTTATTGTGTTATTCACTGTGTTCCTCACTTGGTCTCAATTTAGTCCCAAAATGTTTTATTCCTTTGTATTTTTATTGGGTTCTTAGAAAGTTTTCCGTTCGTACAATGTTTAAAGTCCACATATCAGCGAGAGAGCAACTGACCAAAGCAACTCAGTGAGCAACTGAACTTCTGGGCAAGATTAAAACTCAGTGAGAAAGAGAGCAAGGTAAAAACTCAGTGAAATATTGAGCCTTTTTCCTAAAGTGAGCAACTTAACTTACCAACTGAGCAATGTGAGTGAGCAATTCATTTTGTTTACTCTAGTGTGACCACTTTTTACTCAACAACAATAGAATCAGCCTGGGCTTGGACTCGCTTAGTTTGAGAGCAATTGGATGAGGCGGTGTTAATTTAAAACAAGTTACCCTGGATTCAGAAGTGGCACGACCTTGAACTTGCGGCAGCAACCACCCCAAAAATGGAAAAAGTGAGCCCACCACCGCAAAGGCATTGGGGAGCTACATACACCACCAACAACAAGTAGAAATCGCGTTAGGGGTGGACTCGGTAGTGCACTGGGTCGACTTGGTGCGCCCTAGAAGCGCCCGTAACAGGTCTTTATCCAGGCTGTTTCGGTCTGATCCGTCCTTGGGACAGTGCGGAAATTAAATCAATATTACATGCAGTTTATTGTTCGCAGCGGCCGGGGCAATTGTAGTTGGTAGGCGGCAGGCAGTGTCAAGGCTATCGGTGACGCGGCAGGTGCATTGTACACACGAAGAAATATAATGGTCATTTCTGCGAAAAATTCATAACTCCTCTATTAAAAGACAATCACAATAATCAGATTTAAAAGTTATTTATGATAGTTTCGTATGTGAACCTAACGCAATACTCTATATCATTAACTGTTGAACATTTGAATTTATTAATTATAATCAGGAACCATGGTCCCTAATTATAATTACTTTTATTTTACAAATCAAAAATCAACAGGTACTCATTGTACCTTAACTGAAAGGTATTAAAGAGTTGATAATTATCAATTATAATTGATATACATGCATATATAGGTAGGTATATATCCATCCAAAAGATATTCCTACTTGATTTTAATTTTTAAGAAAAAAAATTCAGTTATGTGTATTTTTCCCACACTTTCCCGACGATTTAGAGATCTTTAATATTTTTTAAAACCATTACACATATTTTCGGTCCCTGACTAAAATTAATAGTTATTATTAATTTGAATTTATTTTAACCTAGAACAATGTAAGATTTGTACAGCAAGCATCAACCTCTAGCACATATGTACACACATCTCTCTTCTACTAATAAAACCTTTCCGTGGGCCATCTGTTATTATTTTGCACATGCCATTCAGTTCAATTTAATTTCATTTCCATGACATTCATCGGCAATAGTAGTACCTGAAGCCACCACCTTCAGCCCATCGTTTGTCCGGCTCACCCTCGACCTGCTCTCTCGTAAGAGTTTATATCAATTACCAACTGCCCATCTGACATTCAATAACTAATATTTTTAAACGGACAATGTGCACGTAAATTCAATAAATGAAATGACATTTGCTCTAATTAACTTGAAGCATATTTCCAAATGCTTTATTTTTAAACCGCTCGTGGAAAGAATCCTAGTGATACCTGTAGTACCTTAGACACATTTTCTTTATGGAATCCCTTTGCAAAAGTAATTAATTTGATAAATTCAGATTCAGATCACTAGAAGCTGGTCTACGACTTACGACTCATGGGATTTCTAATGGCATTCACTTTTCTTCTCTCATTTCGAGGCCGCCGTCCATTTCATAATTACTTAGCTTTTCAAAGGCTGGAAAACTGTCCACTTTGCGTGTTTATTTATTTTTAGTACAAAAGTTGAAAATACGCAGCCAAATTGGAGGCTATTACCACAGCACTATGATTGTTTCCTTCCCATTTCTATTGTGAAAATGTGCATCTGAGGGGCGGAGTGTACACCACCCACCGCTGCGCCTGCGAATGAGGCACGCAAATATGGAAATTTCACGACCATACGTCATCATGTAATCGGCATAAAGCGTTGCGACCTTGCCACGCCGCGGTGTCAGCCATTGTCCTGGTTACACTTGCCCCAGCCCCCAACTCGCTGACCTCCACCCAGTACCCTCTTGGCGTCATTTGTCTTCCACTTGTTTTCTGTGAGGAAGGTCCGGGGGGTTCTCGACTCTTCTATTCGCGTCACTGTGTTTGTTATTGCTCTGTTTGTGATGAGTGTGTAATATAACGGGAATTGTTTAAGGGTTTGTTTTATCCAACAGTTTGTTGGGGTCATCGTCATCCTCCTTTTATTTTATACCATACATTAGAGAATTCACATGAATGTAGGATAATAGGATAAACAAAAAGTAGGTATATTTTGAGTTACAAAGTTCATATTGTAGTTTAAATTAAATATTAAATATAAATTAAAAAATTAAATGAAACATAATTATAAATATATAAGACTTACTACTAATAATTGTCCACTCTTAATTGGTTAAGCGAAATTCAAGCAGCAACAATTCAGAAACATATTCAAATTAAAGGTATTGCATTGTTGTATCACAAATCTATTTGTCGAGTTCACTTTGAAATTGCGTTTCTTAAATATAGAATAGTAACATATTGCTTAAAACAGCAGTCATTGATCTTCATTGTAAACATTTCTTAAATATAGAATAGTAACATATTGCTTAATACAGCAGTCATTGATCTTCATTGTAAACAATGAAAATCTATTGTCTTTTTCACTTACACTCTATAACAATAGACTATAATTGCGATTTTTCATTTTCATTTGAATTGTCGCAAAGCGCGCTTCCAGCCCAAAGATCCGGCCACGTGCTTCCGTCTGGATGTAACTGGAAATAAACGAATAGGGAATAACTGGAGAGCACTAGTCCACACAACAAACAATTCAATTTCAATTCGAAAACCCATTCATTGATCGCTTGTATTCCGCTTGTTACCGGTTTAAAGTAGCTCAAAACAACGATGAGCACGCAAATCGAGTGGAATTGAAAATTTAAAGGTGCAACAACATATAGTACAGTGCGTTTCATGGCAAGCCATTATGGTATCGAAATGTATTCTCAACCTCAAGTTTATTAATAAAACCCTTTAATGGGAATACTAATTTGCAGTTTGGCATTTAAATGAGAGTGAATTAATGTAAATACATACATATTATGTTTGCATTTCCCAGCTAATATAAAGGTTTAAATACTTGTGATACGCACTGTTCTTTTAAAAACTGAATTCAAGCCGTTTGGACCGGTTAAATTCGATTAAAAATGAAAATTGTTCTTGAACCGAATTTTGGCTCAAAGAGATTTTAGCGGGCAGGCGCATTGGTTCAACTTGGGATCAGTTTTTTGTTAGTAAAGATTTTAGAAAATCCTTCAAAAATCTCCTTTCGATGAAGTTTCTCGTTCCTAAAATAGTTTTTTCCTTTATTTTTTGCAGACATGGTGAATAATTTTCTATGGTGGAAACAACTTTGCTACCCCAAACGTCAGGTAAGTCGCCTTCCCCACTTAAACAGGATAGTGTAGCTAATATTTCTATTGCAGTTTGCCAACTCGACAACTTTTAACTCCTACTCAACATAACAAGAAACTTATTAGTAATAACAACACACAACACTATTATCCACTTACTCAACAACATCAACAACTGTCGTTTAATTCCAACAATTCCGAGGGTTAAATGAATGCAAGTGGAGTTAATGTTGAGCCTGTAAACGATAGCAGCAACAACAACGGCAGGGATTCGTCAGGGCAAGGAGAAGATTTTTAGTTTAACAGTATTTTTTCTTTCGTGATTAATTGTACATTTTAATTTACTTATTGCATACTTTTGGGCAGAGCTGGTCCTCGGCTTTTGAAGTGGAAGATCACACTAATCAGGGTAATAATTAATTAGGTCACCCAAGCTTCGCACCCTGCGAGTTCCAAGCGACGAGTTGTTGCCCGATTTTCATTATGAAAATAACGACAATGAAGTTTAAGCGCAAACATGGCTGTTTAGAGAATATTTGAAAGGAATTTCTCACTTATTAACCAATTTGGATTTTTTTGTTCGACCCTCATTTGTTACACGTAGTCTTGTATTTTTTGTAAGTTCTCAACGATTGTTTTGCACAATTTAAGTCATTCACAACCATATTCATCACCCAGTTACATTCGCAAATCCCCCCCACATACGATAAATAAAGTTATTGAGTTTCGGTTTTAAAGGAGAAAGAAAGCAGGGAAGGTAATCAGTATTTAGTTAGAGTTGGGGAGCTTAGAGGCTTGGACAGGAGAGAGAGAGTTTAGAGTTACATTTAACACCGAACAACAACATCGTAAGCGGCAACATGGATACCTATTCGCCGGATCTATTATGGATGGTGGTCATTGGCTTTCTGATCGCGTTTATTCTGGCCTTCGGGATCGGTGCCAACGACGTGGCCAATTCCTTTGGCACCAGTGTCGGCTCCGGGGTCCTTACCATTCGTCAAGCTTGCGTTCTGGCCACCATATGCGAAGTATCGGGCGCCGTTTTGATTGGTAAGCCATTTTATAATAGTTTGATGAAACATTTCACTTTAATCGAATTTAGTATAGAGTTCATACTTCATAATATTAAAAGTATAGTTTTTATACTCTATAGGCTTAATTGCGTTTTTTCCAGTATTATTTTTATACGAACCTACATTGAAAATTCGATAACATTTCGCGTTAGCTGGAAATTAATGCTTTTCTGTTTGTCGCGTTAGTGATTATTCTCAAGGCTTGGTGCAGATTAGTATATATACTTTCGTAGTATTAAATTAATAAGCATCTTATTAAGAAATTTTGAATTCTCAAGAGTATAGAGTTCATGTACAATAATGTATAAATTGTTTTTAAAAGTTTTATCGGTCGAAGTAATCGTTTTCAAGAGTCTTAAGTCCGAAAAACGGATTGGTATCTAAGCTTGATGCACAAAGCTTTGGGCACCGGGTATCCCACAGTCGAGCACACTCCGATGTAGCTTTCTTACTTGCCTAGCATAAAGTTGAGCTTCGATTTAGTTTTTATATAAATATAAAGAATATATCTCAATAATATTTCACCTTGTGAGTTTACTAAGATTTGCATCCCTTGCAGGGTACAAGGTGTCGGACACCATGCGCAAAGGAATCCTGGAAGTGGGCTTGTACGAGGGCTCTGAGGAGGTGCTGATGCTGGGCTGCGTCTCAGCCCTGGCCAGCAGTGCCGTTTGGCTGCTGGTGGCAACCTTTTTGAAACTGCCCATCTCGGGAACGCACAGCATCGTAGGCTCCACCATCGGCTTCTCTTTGGTTGCGCGTGGCGTACAGGGTCTGAAATGGTCCACGCTGGGCACCATCGTCGGCTCGTGGTTCATCTCACCGGTGCTGAGTGGGATTGTAAGCATCCTGCTCTTCCTGGCCATAAGACGATTCATCCTTCGGGCGCAGGAGCCGTTAAAAGCAGGATTCCGCTCACTACCCATCTTCTACGGCGTGACGTTCTTCATCAATGTAATCAGCGTGGTGCTAGACGGACCCAAGCTCCTCTACATGGACAACATCCCCACTTGGATAGCGGTGGGTGGCAGCTTCGGTCTGTCGTTGCTGGTGGCTCTGCTCACTCAGCTTGTGATAGTGCCGTTCCAGCGACGTAAGATCGCCAAACGATTGCGGGCCGAGAATCCAGTCAAGTTTAACTTCGAGGACTCTGTCGGTAAGTTCATCATGATTCATTAAATATAGATTGATATTTAACGGGTATGGCTGAAAGATAAGTTAACCATCGAGCTATAGCTATAAATATTCCCTAGAACGGGGAATCAACAATAGCATTGCGAAATCTTTCCAACTCTTATTGTTGCGAGAGCTGTACTGCAAGACAATGGTAAGATGATGTCGAGCTTTGTTTTTCGCAACCTGAATCAATTTAGACACCGCATGGCGAATAGGGGATAGGCAAACACGAACATTAAGTGTTTGCTTAGAACAAACAAGCGCGAAACATCTCCTAAACCGTACGATTTTGGCTATAAATACTGTGGCTTCTCCAAGAAAAGATATGTTGTAGCCACAACAGTGTGAAAGATTCACCCCAACTCCAAAATGCGATCCCGGCTGACTTTCTTCCTCGGCTTTGTGGCCCTCGTTGCGACTGCCTCGGCAGCAACAGCTCCCACCTCGCCCACCAGCCCATCGGCTCCAGCATCGCCTGCTACTCCGGCCCCCACTAGTGCCGGAGCCACCACTGCCGCACCCACCACCACCGTAGCTCCTACCACAGTCGCTCCCACCACCGTAGCTCCCACCACCACCACTACTAAGAAGCCGGCTAAAATCAGGACGATCATCCACAGAAGGAAGACCAAACCGGCCGTTAAAACAGTTAGGCGTCATAGAGGTAAAAGTCGCCGGAACGGTCGGAATACCACCTCTCGCACTCGCCGTAGGAGATCCAACCGGATCTAACCGAGCCAACGAAATTCGAACCCAACATACGCAAAACATTGACTTAAACGTCAAAGCCTATATTTACCCTTACTTTTTATTTTGAACTGTATCTGCAAATAATATTTGGAAAAATGTTAATTAACTTTCTTTGGTTTTTGTATCCGGTACTCAGATTTTAGAAACTTTTTTCTTTCTCTCTTATTCATTTTGTACCGGTAACCGTTGAGTACTGAACACTTAGATCACAGAGCCTATTCGAGTTAGCGCTACCAAATTTGGGGACAACATTGTTTTAGGTTGTAGTCCCCGAGATCTAGGAGTTCATAGAGACAGACGGAAGGACATGGCTAAATCGAATTGCCTGGCTAGGCTGATCAAGAATATGTATGCTTTATGGCAAAATGTTTCCTTCAGCCTGTTAAATATATTTTCGGTACGGGAAATAAAAATACCTGATTGAGGACTAGTTTTGGTGATATTTTTACTCACTCTAGAATTTTAATCGCGACTATTAAAACCAGTGACAACCGGCCTTATAAATATTACAAATGGCGACTAAGCGGTACTTTATATATACATTTTGAATTATTTCTATAATCTTCTTGTTAAGTCTTCTTATAATGTCGAGACGAGTTTATTTCTTCGATTTCTAGCGGTTTTAATGCCGGTATCTTGTCCATGTGTGTACCCAAAATGAAACCCTTAGTAATATACTCGTAATATTGTCAATATATAACTTAAACTAAAATAACAAAGAGAAAAGAGAATTGAGCATTCTGCGATGGTTCCCATTTAGGTGGATTTCTTAGTCCGGGTCTGTGAAGCATTGGTGGGACGTAGGTGAGTGGCAGGGATGATGGAGCTGGAGCAGTTTGTGTGAGAAATGGAATCGGAGCGATGACGATTGAAATAACTCACGTTAAAAAGGGATTTACCCTAATCGGTTTTTATGTTGTTTATTTTTCCAGAATCCTCGCCCTCGGGCAGTCCCAAGAAGCAGCGTCGGCCTCTGTCGTTGGTCAGCGAGGGGAAGCCCTTGCCTGCTATTGCGGAGATTACCGAGCTGGTCTCGCTAAGCGATAACTCGCCCAAGACCTTCAAGCTGGCACCCTTTGGACTGGCGGCCAAGAACAACAATGCGCCCGGCGAGGAGTACAAGATCGACCCTCAGCTGATCAAGAAGGCCGAGGACCTGTTGGGCAAGGCCAGCCTGGACAACACCGACCTAACCATCACCAGCCTGAACTTTATCGACGAGCAGCAACAGCAGCAACACCAGCAGCAGCAGAATGGGCGCAAGTTACAGGAGTGCTTCAAGCGTGTGCAGTCACCCAAAGAAGAGGCGAAGGTACTGATGATTCCCGAAACTAACAAAAACTGAGCCAAGAAGTCTAGTTTACCCACTTAATTTCCAATTAGCATAATATAAGCATTCTATGAATATAACATAAAAGACATTTTACGGCATACCATTTTTCGTGGTGACCCTAGAACCAGTAGTCAAGGCATTGACATGTGAGAATTGCATTTGTGAACAATCAACAAATCAGCAAAAAACCTTTGGTGTTGTTGATGAATCATCGATGAAACTCCATACAAATTACTGATTAAATTAACATGTCCTAGGACGTCATCAGTGACAAAATCATAGATGATTCATCAACTTTTCATCGAAAAAAACTGTTTTTTTCCATCAACAGTTTAAGCCAAAAAATCATAGAAATTTTATGGATGATTCATAACCTATTTCATGAATGGTTCATCAAATTTTCATCGATTATTATCAACATTTCATTGATGATTCATCAACAAATAACTGGGCTTTTTCATCAACAGCAGGACTGAAATTCATCAGAATTTCATAGATGATTCACCTACCTAGTTCATCGGTGATTCATCAACTTTTCATCGAAAAAAACTGGATTTTGTCAACAACATTTTAGGCCAAAAAATTCATCAACATTTCATTGAACTGTCATCAATATAATTTTTAAAGAGTCGGTTCGGCCGAAGCCGAAGTCGCCACGTTAATGAAACATTGATCAAATCGGCCTATTGAAGACAACTAGTACTGCAGGGAAGAGAAAAGATAGCTGGCTGTTTTTCTGTGTATACTTACATATAGAACATAGCGCATTTTGTTTTTCGATTCTTACGCTCTCAACTTTGTGCAAACGCCAGCCGAAAAATGGCTTGCATATTGCAATTCACATGTACATATGACCGTCCTGCATCTTGTTATTAAATCCAATGCCAAATATATTTACTGAAGAATTCCATTTATTCCCATTTCTCTAATTGCAGCACAAGGGAAACGCCATTGGAATGGATGTTGCAGGTGGAGTGAGTGCCAAGGCCACCAACAATAACCTCCAGGTGGTGGAGAGCGGCGGCAGCCTGGACTTGATGATGATCAGTTCCACGCTATCGCCCAATTCGAGCAAGGTGCCGCTGATCGAGAGCAAGGAAGCCCTTAACGAGCAGGAGGACGAATTTAAGCGGGTGGCGGCTGCGGGTGGACGTAGAGCAAGCGGCGGCGAGGAGACCCAGGAGATCTCAATGCTCTTCTCGTTCTTGCAAATCTTGACGGCCACCTTTGGCAGCTTCGCGCACGGGGGCAATGATGTGAGCAACGCCATTGGCCCACTCATCGCCCTCTACATGATCTATCGAGAGGGCTCGGTTATGCAGCAGGCGGAAAGTCCCATCTACATTTTGATTTACGGTGGCATCGGCATCTCCGTGGGCCTCTGGCTCTGGGGACGGCGCGTAATCGAGACGATTGGCAATGACCTTACCAAAATTACCTCATCGACGTGAGTTTATATGATTAAATCTAAAGAGAATGGATTTAAATAGTTTATTTTCCCTACAGTGGCTTTACTATCGAAGTCGGGGCCGCCATCACCGTACTGCTGGCCAGCAAAATTGGTTTGCCCATTTCGACCACGCACTGCAAGGTCGGTTCGGTGGTTTTCGTGGGTCACGTGAGTGCGGCGGGTCGGAAGAAGAGGCAGCCCAACGAACAGGATACGATGCACCAGGCTGGAGTGGAGAAGGCGACGCATTCTATTCCCATTGCCACGCCCATGGAAGATGGGAGTGTGGACTGGCATCTGTTTCGGAACATTGCCTACGCCTGGATCGTGACAGTGCCGGTTACGGCCCTTCTTAGCGCCGGCATGATGTACGTGCTCTGTGCCATCGCTGTGGAGGATATGGGTCAGGCCTAGAAATGGCATCGACGAAGCGACGAAGTCAGAGCGTGCCATTCAATTATTAATTGTAGTTGCAAAACTAAAATAACGTTTCGTAATTGTACAAGTTGGAAAACACACAAAGGCTTAAGATTAAACACGCAAGAGAAACACACACAAGGAAAAGTGAAAAATCTTAACAAATTACTAAACTCGCCTAACTAAAACACTGTACTTAGCTCATAGAACCTCTCTCTGAAGCTAACTGATATTATTATTTAATATGTAATGTGTGTAAGCCAAGCATGCCGTGATTTGATTTTATAGTTTACCCGTCTGTCTATGTTCGTATCCGAACTCCACTTAAAATGATTTTTTTACCCTTCGTCCGAGCCCACTCAATATTTTTTACAATTACAATTACACCAGATAATAGAGCAGAGCAAAACACTTGAATAAAATACAAACTATGTACAACAACAAAGATTGTTTATATAAACTTAAATTCATGTAACTGAAGGGTTTCCGTATGAGATTCTTTCGTTCGTTGTAACCTTTTTTGTTCGGTTTGGTTAAATTTTATTCCAAGTCCCAACTAATGAGGCTCTCCAGTCCGTCTACAATTTACATTCCATTGAGAGCCAGCTCGTAAAGTATTTCACTATGTAGATATACGAAAAATAAATACAAAGTTATGACACTCAACCCATCTTATTATTAACAGCGAAGGGGTGATATTTCGAATATTTTTGAATATTCTGATATTTAGAATGTTTTGGTATTAGCTTAGTTTTTTTCTTCAGAGCTCGTACATTCGGTTCAATGCGTACATCATTCGGATCCGGTCCCAAGTTCGCACGAAAAGAAGATTAAGGGGTTACGCCACCCTCGCGGCCTCAAAACATGGTATAGAAACAACAAAATTTAAAAAAAAAAAACAAGTAAGAAAGCTACAGTCGACTGTGCTCGACTGTGAGATACCCGGTACCTAAACGTTTGCGCTTACACTAAAAGGCAAATTAAAATTGTACATACATACATTGTACATACATACATTGGAGCCATTATATCGCACGCCCAAGGCTCGAATGCGCCACCTGTCGGCTACAGCTTGCAACAGCAGTGCCTTAGGGCGGTGTGTTAAAATTCAAACCTTATTGCTAATATCTTCCATGTTTATCATCCGATTTTATTGAAGTTTTCAGGAAACGTCCGTCTCTATTTTATTAATTTATTGTATCTATTAATTTTAAGCCGAAAATCACGCATATAGCTAATATAACGTTTTTATGATTTTCAGTGGCGGAAGTGGGCGTGGCCAAATTTTAAAACAAACTTGATCTGCGTGCAACAAATTCCAAAGTTGTCACTAAATTTGGTAACTCTAGCTCTTATAGTCTCTGAGATCTGTTGACGGACAGACGGACATGGCTAAATCGACTCGGCTGGTGACGCTGATCAACAATATATATATGTCGTAGAGTAGTCAGTTATTATGTTAAGTTTGAATTCATACTTCAGTTAAATTAACATGTCCAAATGAGTAAAATATGTTAATGTTAAGTAACAGTGTTAAAAATGATATTAGTGTTGGGAAAAGATAAATAAAGAAAGAGAGAGACAAAAGAGTGTGCGTGATGCATTGATAGTTGCGTAAAGGCGAGGTCCGAGCGAGACAGCTATACGGACTGAGCGTGACTCGGTTGTGCGAACGAGTTCCGAACTGGCTCGGTGAGCGAACGGATGGCAGTCGGCCATTATAGAAAAAGAAGCGGAACAATCCACAACTGCGACTCGCTACGTCTTTAAGGAAATAAAATAAAATTATGGAAAAGGATAAAGAAACCAACTCTCCTACATCAGAAGTGGGATCGCCACAGCCACAGCATCCTGAAATCATGCTGCAACTGTTGGAAGCGCAAAACCAAAAGTTTTTGGAATTGCTGAAGGCCATGCAGACCCCGGCAAAAACAACAGCTCGAGAGACTTCAGTGACGCTGCCTACGTATAACCCCGAATCTGCTGGTGCTGACGCTGCAGCATGGTGTAAAACTGCGAATATGATTCTGGCCGAGCATCCACTGGAGGGAAGTGCATTGGTGATGACCCTCAGTAAGTCACTAGCTGGAAGCGCGTCCCAATGGCTGTCGCAAATTTGCTACGTTGGAATGACGTGGCCGCAGTTCCAAGAACTGTTCACACACCGGTATGAGAGTGCAGACACGCCAGCCGCCATTTTGTTTAATCTACTAAACGGGCGTCCGAGTGCAAACGAGTGTTTGTCTGTATACTGTAGCCGCTTAGTGACGTCATTGATGGCAAAATGGAGTTCGATGACTGTCGAAGAGATGGCAGTGTCGCTTGTAATGGCACATGCATCGCAGATTGACACAAGGCTTCAGAGTCTGCTATATACAACAACAATAAAGACACGCAGCGAACTGCAGCAGCAACTGAAGGCATACACATTTGGCAAGCGGGAAGAATGTCTTGGATTGGATTCTGGCCCAGAACGAAAGAAGCAGAAGATGCAAGCTCCAGTAAAATGTCATCATTGTGGCAGGCTTGGGCACAAAATCCGAGAATGTCGTAAGAGGATGGCAGACGAGAAGAGCGAAACCAGAACCAAGCAATCGCATGGCACGCCGGTGACTGGGCGAGACAGATCAGGGGTGACGTGCTACAAGTGTGGCAATGTAGGCCACATTGCATCTACGTGCCCCAATGGTGCAGCGAATGGCAACAACGTGAAGCGTGTCGACGTATGCTCAGTATCAGGGCCACTGGGAGTGATGTACCAAAATGGTGAGCCGTTCCAATTTTTCTTCGATTCTGGCGCTGAATGTTCATTAATCAAGGATAAGTTAAGTGATAAGATAGCCGGTAAACGATTTAACAACATGGTTATTTTGAAAGGAATAGGAGAAAATGTTGTTAAAAGTAACTTGCAAATTTTGGCAAAGGTACAGATTTCTCAATTTCATTTAGAGATTCTATTCCACGTTGTAAATAATGATTGTCTTAAGTATGATGTTATGATCGGCCGAGAGATATTACAACTTGATTTTGGTATGACAATAGATTCGGATAAGCTAAGTTTGTTTAAAACGAAAATTGTTAATGTTGTCCAGAAAGAATCTACAGCAGAAATTATGTTAAAAGCTGTTAAAAACAATGTCGATTTAAGTGAACAGGACAAGTCAACGTTAATAAACGTGCTGGAACAATACTCAGATAATTTTATAAATGAAATTCCGCAAAGACGTGTGACAACGGGGTCGCTAGAAATTCGTTTATTAGATAACAATAAGACAGTTCAACGACGCCCTTATAGGCTCAGTGAGGATGAAAGGCAACTTGTTAGACTGAAAATACAGCAGATGTTAGATGCTGGAGTGATCCGTCCTAGTAGCTCGCCGTTTGCTAGTCCAATGCTCTTAGTGAAGAAGAAAGATGGCAGTGAGAGACTATGTGTTGACTATAGGGAGCTAAATGCTAATACGGTGTCCGACAAGTATCCGCTGCCACTAATTTCTGATCAAATTAACAGACTGTCTGATGGAAAATATTTTACAAGCCTAGATATGGCA
>VNKF01000160.1:0-51356 GCA_008044355.1 Drosophila lacteicornis
TGCTCGTACAGTCAGTCATGTCGTCGGAGAAGTTGTCAGTGAACCGAGCTGCCGTCAAGAGCTCGTTCCCCTATTTATTTTAGGAATATCCTAGTTTATTTAATTTTTGGTATTTATTTATTTATTATCTGTGGTTTTCTCTCTCTGCTTTCTGCCGCAGTCTTTCGCTCCTTCTAGGTTGAAGTCTCGCTTCAGTCTTCAGTCTTCGGTTCGGCTTTTGCTCGTACAGTCAGTCATGTCGTCGGGGAAGTTGTCAGTGATCCGAGCTGCCGTTCCCCTATTTATTTTAGGAATATCCTAGTTTATTTAATTTTTGGTATTTATTTATTTATTATCTGTGATTTTCTCTCTGCTTTCTGTCGCAGTCTTTCGCTCCTTCTAGGTCGTAGTCTCGCTTCAGTCTTCAGTCTTCGCTTCGGCTGCTGCTCGTACAGTCAGTCATGTCGTCGGAGAAGTTGTCAGTGAACCGAGCTGCCGTCAAGAGCTCGATCCCCTATTTATTTTAGGAAGATCCTAGTTTATTTAATTTTTGGTATTTATCTATTTATTTATTTATTATATGTTGTCTTCTCTTTCTGCTCTCTTTCTGCAGTCTCATCTCAACGTTCCCTGGCACAGGATTTGCATTCGCGCGCTCTGCCTTTTCTTTTAGGCGTTTGCTCTTCCCTGGCATCATTTTTTTTCTAGGCAAACTATTACTATTAAACTATTCAAAAATTATAAATTTAATTATTTGTCCGGCATAGTCCTGGCAAAAGGAGGTCGAGTGTCCGGATGACCGCACTGTTCACCAGGCAGCACTCCTTTTTGCGATCGAAACACTCGCTACCGCTTTCGCCCAGGCTGACATATCGGAGAACCCGCTGAGGATACTCATAAGGAGAGAAAAGAAATGATTAATTATAATTATAAATATTTAATAAAATTCAGCAGGTCTGTTAAAATAATAATAATATATATCAGAAAAAGAATGGTTTATAATCGCTTTTAATATTAATAGAGTGTCGCTTGTAATATTAATTTCGGTTCGTTAATGATATTAAAATACTCTCTCCAAAGATATCGTAAAAGGTTCGCAAAGGATATTATTTCTAACTATCGAAAATGAAACTTTCACTGCCACAACTTAGCAACTAGTGATTCGTTTTTGTATCCTTTGCGAGTCAAAAATGTAAGTCGTCATCTGTTTAAGTTTCGCAATTGTCTCGTTTGCGATCGTTTGGTCCACTGGGTAGAGCTTTGGTACTGCTGTCATAGCCAGTGCTGCCGTGTTAGCCATTTAGTGGCTATTTCTGGCCACTTATTTGCCGTTTTTTTTTAAATTTTCGGAACTGGTGTTTAACTGAGTGGTTCGCGTATGTGAACTATTTGAGATCGTTTGGTCACTCTGTACATTAATTTAAAAATTTGTTCATTTTTATACCCTTGCATGGTATTATAATTTTGATCAGAAGTTTGGAACACAGTAAAGGTTGCATCACCAACCGAGTCGATATAGCCATGTCCGTCTGTCCGTCTATCCATCAATCCGTTGATACAAAAACTAGTCTCTCAGTTTGAAGCTATCTTAATAAAACTTCTTTCTTCTTCTATTGCAGCTTGTACATATGTCGGAACGGCCGGAATCAAACCACTATATCTTATAGCTGCCATAGGAACGATAGGTCCAAAATGTCACATTTTCGCTGTTTTTAAAGATATTAAGCTTAAATTCAAAATATTACCCTTTAATTATATTATAGGTATACATTTTAAAATTTATGCAAGTCGAACTACTATATCTTATAGCTGCCATAAGAATGATCCGGTCCAATTAACAGATTTTTGTTGTTTATAAAGATAGTAGTAAATGGTCTTGAATATTAAATAGAGCAATATGTTTAACATTTTTCCAAATCAGACCACTATATTTTATAACTACCATAGGAACGATCGGGCCGAATAAGCCGATTTTGGTTGTTTTAAAAGATTTTCAATTAAAACTTAGTAAATTGTCTTTTAATTTAAATTTAGATATACATTTAAAAAACATTCAAATCGGACTACTATATCTTATTGCTGCCATAGGAACGCTTCGGAAAAGTAAGCAACCATTTTTAATATTTAAAAACAGTTTTTATTCGATTATCGATAACATTTAGTTGGGAAACGTATTAATTGACAATTATTGAAGTGCAGTCTGCCCGCCGGCCTTTCCATTCATTGTGTTTTGGTTTAAGCCTAGTACGCAGACAGTAAAACAGTTCGCAACCCGAAAATGATTTAATCTTTTACCAGTGTAACCGCTTCTTAAAACCTTCTTCGGCATTTTTGGGAGGTAAATGATGCGGTCATACCACTCTTAAATCAACTGTGTTGACAAAATAATTTATTTGAAATATATATATATTACTTGTCCAACATTCTTTCCTGGATCGACAACCAGGACAAGGGCCGCTTTACCGTCTGCTGCTGCTGATTCTTTTCTTACCAAACGGAAATAATCACCATCTGGGTGGTGGCGGTGGTTGCCGTCCATAGAGAGACCTATTTCCCTCAAGGCCTTTATTTATGCAAATGTTTTATATTGCCCAAATCCCATATTATTGAATTGGCCTATACCAATTTAATTACTATAATTTTATCTGCTTTTGCATACATTATTGTGTTTGGCGGGAACTATATTTTTAAAATGTGGAAGAAACAGTAAGACCTGTTTTATACATTTTGTATTCTGTTCGTCACCCCGCTCTGGAAATACTAAGAGTCTCTTCCTGGTATTTTTTAGTATTTTGTTTGTTCGTCTGCGTACCGGCCTTTAAAACAGCGCTGCCGAAAAGTGTTTCTCGACTATTGACCTCTCGCTCTCTCTCACTGCTTAGAAACGCTGTACACGTGTCTGAGTACGGAGCTTTATTTAAAGAAATTAAAACGGGGAAAAATATAATCTTTATAGACAAATGGTATAATTTACAGTAAGCGGCGCGGTCACACTGAGGAGTCATTAAAATCGTTGTTAACTTTTCTCTCTTCTCTGTGGACGAGAGAAACTCGCTGTTAACTCTCCTCTAAGATTTACACGAATTTCGACTAGTGTTGCCAACAATCGGTCGTCATTTATAGCTAGACAGGCCCCCCAAAATAGCCAAAAAATAGCTAACTTAAATATAAAATAGCAAGAAAAAATAGCCGTTATATTTTAGCATTACAAAATTATGAAATATTCTTTATTATCATTAATTATACATTAAGTGGTATTTATTCGTTAAGTAATATTTCCAAAATGTCATCTACAGCAACCTTCTCGGTACATTGGTATGATTTCATTGTTCCAATCTGTCGAGCCCACTTATTTGGGACGTCATATTCGTAGCAGCATTTTTCAGCTTGTTGCATTCCGTATTTGAAATAATTATTTCTGAATTTAGACAATTTTAAGTGAAACATTTGAATACATATATGTATATACATATATACCATATGTATAAAATAGAAGTTAATGTTCGCATTTGCATTTTATTTCGAAGCTTCGATTTAACCATGTTGACCTGGCTAAAAACCCGTTATACCGTGCCATTTGACCAAGGTAAACTTAGCACCATGATAGAAAAAGAAGCCAAATCGTTATACGGATTGTTTCTACCAGAGTCCCTATATAAAAACACGTCTGTCCAAAACTTTGCGTTGTCTTCAATATTCACTTGCAGTATGTGCAAAATGCTTCTGTTTTGTCTGTTAAGTCTTTTATTATACAGTTTTTGATTTTGGGGCCGCACATTCATTCATCTCGCAGTTTTTGTTTGTACTCTTTCGGCATTTTTCACGAACTTTCGAATTTATAAGCACGGTGAGCGCAATCTGAGGATGGGAAAATACCTTAAGAATAACCGAAAAAATACTATTTATTTTATTTAACTAGATTTATAATCTACACAATTTGGTCACGCTGGATGGTATATGATGCACCATGGCTAAGATTCAGTTCATTGAAGACATCTGATTTACTTATTAAAATAGCTAAAAAAAATAGCAATTTTTTGTGAAATAGCCAAAATAACAGGCTCCTGCTAGGTTGAGTGGTTTCCAGTTTTGTGTCATGCAAAATAGCCAGATCTGGCCAGAAAATAGCTAAGTTCGCAACACTGATTTCGACCCTACTTTTCTGTTAGCATCAGAGAGAGCCGAGAGAGTTTTGGATTTTATGTGGGACTTGTGGGACGTGGTATTTGTGGGCCCCCTTCATCAACGAACTGTCGAATTCATTCCCAAATGTTTCATCAAAATCCCAACAATTCATCAAAGAGAGCGGGAGAAGGCCCAAGAGAGTTGTGGATGCTATGTGGTACTTGTGGGCCTTAAGAGGACTGTGGGACTTGTGGAACTAAAAAGCCTATAAATACGAGTGCGAGCCATTTGACGGTTTGAAAATGAAAAAAAAATAAAAATAATAATAAGTAAATAATAAACTATTTTTTTTAAGTGCAAATAATACGTTAAGCGAAAGCGGCAAATAAGTGCAGATATTGATAACGGCTGTTAAGAAGCGACTCGAATCACCAGCGAAAGATAACCCAAACGAAACCACAACAAAAGCAACGCCGAAAAATGATCGTACAGCCAAATAATTAATTAAAACAAGTATGAAATACCGACATTCAGCCGAATAAAAATACGCAAACTAATGTTTTGCATTTGGTGAGCTTGGCATTTCGTTTTCCTTTTGTTACGACGTTTCCGCTGATCTTGGCCTGTTGTTGTTTTACCTTTTTTCGCGTTGTTGTAACTCGTTTTGTGTGCGCGCGCGTGTATGAATCACACAAACACAAAAAGAAAAAAATAATAACAACGCGGCGACGAGAAATATGCCTAAAAAAAAGACAACGAAATAATAAGGAAATATAAGAATAAATAAAAAAAGCGATCGAAAGAGAGTTACAAAATAAGAGGCATCCTGGAATTTCAAAGAGAGAGAGAGAGCATCGCACATACTAGAGCCGCGCAGTGTGCCAGAGGGAGACAGCGAGAGCGCGTTCGTACAGCTGTCAAGTGCGCTGATCCTTTCCGCAGGCACGCAGCCGTCCTGCTCGCACTCATGCCACCCTAGACCAACTTTGTATGCAGCTGCCTAACAAACAGAAACTACAAAAACACAGCGAAGAAGAGGGAGAGAGCGAGGGAGCGAAAGAAGAAGCAGAGGAGGCAGCAGAGATGCATCATCATGTTGCGGTCGCAACAACAACAACATCGACAGCACACTGCTGCAGGCAGGCGAGCTTAAATAAATAGCTGAAAAAATAGTAGGAAAAATCGACAAATTTCGAAAAATCGAGCAACAAACGCAATATAAATCAATCGCGAGTGTGTGTTAGTTATGTGAAAAATAGAAAGTGCATTGCAGCGATAAATCGTCAACGAAATTAAAGTAAATAATTAATAAAGGATAAATTATCAAAAAGCCCAGCAATGAAGGTCACCGTTTGTTTCGGCGACGTTCGCATTCTGGTGCCCTGCGGTTCCGGCGACCTCTTGGTCAGCGAGTTGGTCAAGGAGGCCACGCGACGCTATATAAAAGCAGCAGGAAAGGTTTGTAGAAAATAATTATGATTATCGTAACGATCTGAGTTAATTTAATTTATTAAAATATATTGATGTTTTGGAAGAAAGACAACCTTCTTTATCAGTAATATTTGTTTCGAGTTTTTTCCTCAGCCTTTAATGTACACAAAAAAAAAAAAAACCAAGAGTTTAACCTTTCTACGCGTTGTCTTAAAAATATACTCAAGCAGTATAACGAGTTTAGTATAGATTTTATACTTCAAACTATCAAATGTATACTCCAAAGTTTAGTTTTTATACTCTATAGTTTCAATTGTATATTTTTGAGTATTATTTTTATACGAACCTACATCGAAAATTCGATAACAAATCGCGTTAGCTGGAATTTAGTGCTTTTCTGTTTGTCGCGTTAGTGATTATTTTGAAATATTGGTGCAGATGAGTATAAAATGTATACTTTCGTAGTATTAAATTGATAAGCATCTTATTAAGAAATTTTTCATACTCAAGAGTATAGAATAGAGAGTATAGTATAGTTAATGACTAGCACTACTACTAGAATGATACAAATCAAATTGCAGGGTATTTACAGCTCATCTAATTAGAAAAATGAATATAGTGGGCGTCTCTGTATCGATATGAAGAACAAAAAAATAAAATAAATAAAATAATAAAAATAAATCTCAAGCGCTAACTGCCTCGAGTAACTATCAAAACCGTTAAAACCGTTAACAAAATGTCAAAAATTAAATAAAAGGTATTTTACTTGAAAGTTCTTAATATTTTTATTTTGATAAATTATGACATAAAACGTAGCTTTAGTCCTTTAGGAATTATGGAGGCGGGAAATCAAACTTTTTATATTTTTCCCACTAAACAGGCCATCCACAAGTGATATTTTTAATATTACGTCTTCAAAACATTATTCACCGGCTTGTCTTTCCTTGAAAGAACCCAACAAGAAGAATATCCACCGAAAAGCGGTAGACCAAAAAAATGAACTCAGTCATTTCTCAGGCAGTTCTGAAAACAAACAATTCATCCGTCTCAAGGGCGGAAATGCTGCACTTGAGAGTGATGTAATTACACAGGAAAAAACCCCGAAAAAATCGGAATTAAATGGAAAAAAAGGTTCTTCGGCGGCGCTTATCGGTCGGAATGGAAAGGGGGACGGGAACAAGTCGGGTCGGGTGATACAGATAAAGCGGAGATGAGGGAAACAGGCACATGTGTGTGTTGGGTCTAGGTAAAATATTTGAATAATGATAGACCGAAGTCAAAAACTCGACCGAATGAAGGCGTCGAAGCTTTCGTACCCTGTGCAGCTGAAAATGATCACAACAACGCAAATTGTGCCTATTACTGCATTTTAATTGATCTGAAACTTATCATTCTGTGAAAAAAATGATCGAAAATGTTTATATAAATTATCAAGCATTTCTATTGACTTTTAAACATGATTCCTTGGGCATAACCTTACTGAAATGGGTATACGACACGACAGAGGCAAAAGGAAAACAACCATCGCGATGATAACAACAACAAACAAATCGAAGAAGAAAGAAGAGAATTCAAGAAGACTAGAATTATAATAAAAATCAGCCGAGAATCAAAAGAACATTTTTATTTCTTTTTGAACTCGCTTGAACCCAATTTTAGAGAGAAAGGGGAAAGAGACGAAAAAAGGGCGACAGGTAACTTAAAAAAGGGGGAAAATGCACTTTACAGAGAGAGGCCTTAATTATTCGGGAATAACATCAGAAACTCGTAGGGGTCTCCCCTATATAATTAATCAAAAAGGCAAGAAGACAAAGGTTCCTCTGCGATTATCAAAGATTTTCCGGGGAAGATTCTGATTCGAAATCAATTTTCTTGCAGGGGAAATCTATATCCAGTTGGGGTAAAAAAAAAAAAAAAGCCACTGCTTTATGTATAATTCTATAATGCAATATATGTATGTATATAACAAATTAGAAGTTTATTATTATTATTATTAAGTAAAAAAAATTGAACATACATTTTTCGCCATGAATAATTAACGGCAAATTAGATGTAATTATAAGTTTTATTTTCCAAAGTTGCCCTGCTAACTTTATGAACATTCATAGGGGGAAGAGTGGGCACAACCGCCAGATAAGACGCTTTCCATTTCGCGATCACGTACGCCGTCCGATTCCAGACCCAAAACCCACCAGCAAATCCAACTTGCTAATTATGCAATTTAATGCTTCCCCAAACGAATGCAATTATGGCTAAGAAATTGGTTAAATATGTATGCTATTTTCTGCTAAAAACACTATTTATCAAGAGAAAACAAGAATTAAAACAAGTTAAAACCGTACCCCAAATCATTGAAGAAAGCGCTTTATGTGCTCTTTATAATAATTTTCCCGAAAATTCGTTTAATATAAATTAAAAAATATAAATTTAAATTCAAATAATTTCTTACTTTTCAAGGATCACACATCTATTGTTCTTTCTTCAAGTGTTTGATCACTTTGGCGTTTGCAAGCTCAGCGAAATCAAATGACCGGCAACTAGCCTGCACTACAAATTCTACAGACACATGAAATAAAATTGTATTTTGTATTTATTTCTACGATTCCAATTCCATTTCTGTATTTTTTGCAGCTGTGCGATCGGAGTTTTGTGCTTTGTTTTGCTTTTTGGTTTTTCGAATTTTCGCTTTCGTTTCTTTATCTTTTGCTACCAACAGCATGTGCAAGCTGTTCGGTGTAGACAGGGCAGAAGGAGAATGAGAATAGGAAGCAGAACTGGGAAAAACAGTCTGTTACCAAGTGACCTAGTGCAATTGGAGATAATACCTTCATATAACATTAAAATATTCTGTGAGATAATCGCATTCCAGCCGCAATGTTTCCTTGTAGCTTGGGTCCCTCACAGGAATTAAGCAGAAATTTTGTATAGCGAGTTAAAAAACTGGGAACTACAATATTGCATGGATAAGATGCATTTACAGTACCAAAAAATATAATAGCATGTGTTTCTACAACTGTTGCAACAGGTACATTTATCTGGAATAAATAATACTGAGTCCAATTTCTAAATCATCAAAAAACAAGTAAGAAAGCTACAGTCGACTGTGCTCGACTGTGAGATACCCGGTACCTAATCATTTGCGCTTCACACTAAAAGACAATTTAAAAATGTACATACATACATACATTGGCGCCATTATATCGCACGGCCAAGGCTCGAATGCGCCACCTGTCGGCTACAGCTTGCAACAGCAGTGCCTTAGGGCGGTGTGTTAAAATTCTAACCTTATTGCTAATATCTCCCATGTTTATCATCCGATTTTAATGAAATTTTCAGGAAACGTCCGCTCTATTTTTATAATTTATTGTATCTATTAACTTTAACCGGAAAATAACGAGTATAGCTTGTTTAACGTTTTTTATGATTTTTGAGGGCGCAAGTGGGCGTGGCCAAATTTTAAAACAAACTTGATCTGCGTGCAACAGATTCCAATGTTGTCACCAATTTTGGTAACTCTAGCTTTTATAGTCTCTGAGATCTGTTGTTTCACACGGACGGACAGACGGATAGACGGACATGGCTAACTCGACTCGGCTGGTGATGCTGATCAAGAATATATATACTTTGTGGGGTCGGAGATGCCTCCTTCTGCCTGTTACATACATTCTCGGTTGGCACTAACACATAATACCCTTGTACCCTATGGGTACCGGGTATAATAAAAAAACTTAAAAACAATGCAGTATTCGCTTAAGCTAGAGTTCCTATAATTAAGTTAGACATTTCAAATCGATGTCAAAGTTTGTTTATTGTTTAAAACTGAAACTCCAGTAGCGTAAAAGATAAGAACTTGAAACTTTGCAAGTCTATAGACAGCTGCGAAATATTACCAGAAAAGAACCCAAAGACCTGGTTGTTTGTTTACAAGTTCCGAGCGGTGGCACACCTGAATTCTTTGGTTTATTCGGAACCAGCCCTATTCGAGGAAGTTGATTCTCATGTGGCAAAAAACATCTTTAAACTTTAAAGCAATACGATTCCTTTGTTAATGAAGTTTGGTATTACAAATGAAGCTTGCTCAGGGGATAGGTGTATAAAGATATCCAGTAACTTAAAGAGTACTAGGTTGGAGCTGAGCTTACTATTCCCTTAAAAGGCTTAAAAATAAAGATTGTATACAGGAAAACCTATAGTGTAATTTCAATGGAAAAGGTTATTCAAGAACTCGAGAACCTAATGCTTTGAGGAAATACTAAAAATAATAAATACAGAATATTATTATTATTGCAGTGCCAGAAGTGTAGAGCTTATGGAGTGGAAGCGCAACCATATTGGGAAACTTGAAAGACTTGGGAGATATCACTGTGGACATAAGTCCACATAGTGACGACGAGCACTATATTAAATTCAGAATTACAAATCTGCTTTAGGATTTTTAAATGTAATAATTAAATGTGGTCCGTATAGCAAAATACATAGTTTTTCCAAAATTGCCCTGCTTACTTAGTGGACTTAAAAAGATATAAACTTTATAAAGTCGGAGATGTCTCCTTCTGCCTGTTACATACATTGTACCCTATGGGTACCGGGTGTAAAAACGAAGCCAAGTTGAACAAAAAATTCATTGAGCACTTTTCTTCTCGCTGTTGTTGAATTCTTGGCATTAAGAGTGGCAACAACAGCAGAGCGGCGGTTGAAAACTCAGACGGAAAAACCAGTTTTGCACAATTTGTAAATTATTTAGTCATAAAAAGAAATATCCAGCTTGCTTCGCTCGCTTGCATTTTCGCTCCCTCTCTCTCTCTCAGTCTCTCTCTCTCTCTCTTTCTTTGCAAATATTTTTTTTTGCGGTTAAATTTTTATTTTTCTTCCTACTCTAATTCTTAGCGTATTTTAAGTGCGCTCTAATTGGTTCAAGTCAATAATTACGATGGAAATATGGTAGCACACCATGGGATGACGACTGGTCGTGTGTCTGGTGATTGCAAAAGCGCTGGGATTTGGTGGAATGTTGGTGTCAGAGGCTTTGACAATGCCAAATAATCGATAAAGCCAAGCGGCAGCAAAACACCTTGGCCCAGGTTTATTTTATCGTCGCCTAGTTATTGTGTTAGAATATTTCGGCTCTAATTATGTATGAGGCGAATGAGGTCAAAAATTAAAATAAATATATGAGAAATATTTGAGATGTTATAGTACAAAGCTAAGCTCAAGTGTTCTCGGTTAAAGGCAGATAAACATAGATTTAGCAATGTTTCATGTTTCATAGCGTAACGAGTATAAAAACCTAAATCTAACATGACGGATTGCAAAACCAAATGTAGCTAGGAACTTGTTCCTTTTCTTTTTCATCCTTCAACCAAATTCGGTAGCTCTTGCTCTTATAAACTCTGAGATCTGGTGTGCCTTACAGAAAAACATGGGTTTGATCAATAATATATTTTGTTTAGATTCTTCTGTTATTTCGATCGGCTTTAGGTCAAAATATTTAATCTTACCTAATTAAATTAACTGATTTATTATAAAGATTAAAAAAAGGAACATAAATAACTTAAAAGACTTCAATTACTTATAACAAAAATATTTCCCAAATACAGTTAGAAGGTATACATATATTTATGTACTTTCTTTCTTTAATTTTATCTACCCGCGATTTTTTAGTTCTTCCCCTTGAACAAAAAGGAAAACAAAAAGAAATATTTGCAGCTGCTGTTGGTAAAAAAAAAAAAAAACAGAAATGCAAGCCAATTATGAGTCCAAAAAGGAAACAGAAAAACTATTTAAGGTGGACCTACCACAAACACATACCACACACCTCCCTCATCTCCCCTTTGAACTAATCTCCCTTGGCATCTGCATTTCCTATTATTTTTACCTCTGTGAATGCCAAAACGAAGGCTATGTAGAAAGCAGGAAAGCCAATTGTTAGTCAAGAGAAAATTATATAATATTGTAAAATACCATGAAATAAGTGGAGATTTTAAGCAAAGCCATTTAATTTTAGAGCTAGAGCTTCTCTATCTCTCTCTAAAGTATTTCAATATTTATCAGTGTTACTTTTGAGTTGAAAAACTTACTGCTAAAATCAAACAAGTCCAATCTAAATTCTAGCCAAAAAGAAGTAACGCTCTTAATGGAATGCCTGACTATATAAAAACGGTCCCAGTCCCCGTCCCCGTACCCCGTCGCGTCCGTCTGTCATCGGACGTCGGGGCGTCAGGTAGCACTGTACTATATACATACATATATACACAATATGGCTATACTCGAACTCGAACTCGAAGCCGACTACTCTTGGGGGTTGTGACTTGACTGCAGCCTATAATAGTTTCTGTTTTGTCGGTTTCCATGACAACAACCTGATTACACGTCTGTATATTGTTCCATTGTGTATGTATGTAATACAACAAAAAAATAGCACTTGACTGCGTCATTTTCTATTTTGTATGTAGCCATAGATATATTATTATTATTATTGCAGTGCATTGTGGGCTGACTTACTTGGCCACGCTACCAAATTAGGAGCGAGAAATTCAATTGAATTATCGTTTCTACTATTTTATTTCTAGCTTCACTTTGTCTGTGATCGAAATTGAAAATAATTTCAAGTGACACCCACTTACATTCGTCGAGCGAGAGCCGCCTACGGCCCTCCGATTAATTATATTCTATAGACTGCATCGATCGATCGCTTGGGTATTGGAATTCTCATGCCCCGTGGCAGTTGGTTTTCCAAGAAAAACTGCTGGAAAAGGTTCGATTGCAGAGGGTTCCTGTGAATTAAATCGATCTAGTTTTATTCTGATCGTTAAACAAAAAGGAAGGTTGTATACCAGTGCGGTTTGCCATTGAAGCGATTCGATTAAAATGGAAATCGATCAAAAAACCCTTACTGAATTGTATAAAACATTATGAATAAAGACATCGAACTTGTCCTGGTTTTCCTATCTTCTCATACAAATTGGTGGATCGCTGCTACCCTGTAAAGGTAGAAAGCTATTGGCTTAGGCCTTAGAATCCCTAGGACTTTGTGCCCCTTCTATTTAAATTTCATGTTTAGCCGCATTTCGACTTGCATCATAAGGCCCAACCCAAAGAGTGCAGTCCAACCCAAAAAATGCACTTTGTTATCATCTAGAATTACAAACATTTTATTGCCACAATTAAGGAGTATCTATTTATGGTCACGCACGTGTGTGTGCACACACCAATCCCTGCCGGCTTGCCGCCCCGCTTTCATAATATGTTTTAGTTTTTTGGGTGGTTTTTATACCCTTGCAGAGGGTATTATAATTTTGTTATGATAATTGCAACGTAGTGAAGAAGGCATCTCAGTTGTTGAGCTGTCGGGCTAATATATTTAACACAGTCTTATTTCTTTTGAAAGACCGAAATCGGACCACTATATCCTATAACTGCCATAGGAATTATCGGGAAATGAATAGAAAATAATAATATTTTCTCTGTTTGCCAACGTATATTTATCAATCCAAAATGGATTGATTTTCAATGATTCAATTGCAGACTGCAAGGGCATACAAACTTCGGCTTCGTCTCTTGTTTAAGATGTGTTTAGTTTAATTTGGCTTCCGTTTTTTATCCAGTTACAGTTCATTATATTTCGGGATGCATTTCAGGATCCGAGGGTTAGTAGGAATTTAGGGGAGTGCCTGCCTGCCTAACAGCAGCTGCTATTTGAGTTGCAACGCTTGTTGCCATTAACAACACCAACTCACTTAATTTGTTAATATTGTTATTTGACAAATTTATAGACAGCCGAAACACGGGAACAGGAGGGGCAACACACCCACTGCAACCTTTAACTTTTGGCTTTTCCATATTTATTAAACCATTCTCGAATTAATGAGAGAAGCAATGCGAGTTCAAGGTGGGAGCCCTGTGTACTTCATATTCATGGTTGGTTAGGTAGCCAAGGTGGCTCTCCATATAGGTTGAGGTGGCAACAGGGGGCGTGGCTTCAGTGGAGCATGGGCGACAAGCTCAATTGAAGGGGAACCCATGGGGTCAAGTGCAAAGTTATCAAGTACCATGGTTTAAGTTCAACCTGAGAGCGATAGCGGAAGACCCTTTTATCGAATGTGGTTTGAAAACAGATTTAGTCAAAATATTTAAACCAGAGAAACGAATTTTTGAGTGATCAATATTCGATTTAATCACGATTATTGTAAAGTCAATATTCTAATCTAATTTAATCGTCCCTGGCATTATTATCAAGGAAATTAAATTATAAATCCATATAAAATGCTATTTTAATAAACATCATAAGTAAAACATAAAAAAGTGTATTTATTTTAAATGAAAATGCATTTTTCTTTAAATTATATTTTAGTTAGTTATATAAACAAATAAAAATGAAAACAAAATAGTTTTGGTTCTGAACTTTTTGGCTAAGGTTGACCTGTCTGGAGAATTGCCCATATATAATATATATATTATATATCTTCCGTGCTGTTAATGATGCCACCTAATCGTTGCAAGAAAATCGCTTCCCAAACTCACTCGTTCGATTCAAAACACAGGGCACATTTAATTTTTGTTTATTTATTTCATGTTTTAATTGCTCTTTTTGTTGAAACTAGTTTTGTCATCTAACCAGCGGGAAGGGGGAAAAAAACAAACAAAATCGGAAACAAAGAAACCGACAACGCACTATGGGACCTCTAGAACAAACGGCGATGCAAAAATCAAAACTTACATATTAATATTTAAAGTACACACACATCATATAGAAAATTACAAATACAAAATGTCACTATACTTCGTTTAAATACATTTTAAATAGGTTAAATAATTATCTATCATATGCCTTTTAAATTACCCGCTTATCTTACTTGGTTCAAAAGTTTTTAATTTTGCAACGACGAAACTCAAATGACCCCACTGTGTAACGGTTACCAATGCACCGATCTGCAGTTTGTCGGTGGGCGTGGTAGCTCCGCCGCCCCCTTCTACCTGTATATATATATTTTTTTTCTTTTTTTGCTACACAAAAGCATTCTTTGTGCATCAACGTGACGTTTTCGGGCAATGAGTAAGCGCCAAATAGGCACGGTGGCTCTCCCTCTCTTGCTTAAAATAAAAAAAAACACTGATAAAAAAGTTTATGTTTGTATGTATGTATATTTAAACAGTAACAAGAGATAACAATAAACGTCGACGGAAAGTTCAATCAAATGATTTCCTTATAAAAAAAGAAAATAAACAATTAATATTAAAATCTAGGTAAAATCTTAGGTAATCCTAAACAAAAATGTATTTCAAATTGGCACGTTCCAGAAAAACACACATAATAGAGGGGAAAAATCCCCCTTGTCATTCCAAGATTAAGAAATTTTTTTGACCAAACATTTTTTGTGCTTTAAAAAATCGTTTATCATTTAGAGAACGTTGGACGTAGGAAAAAAAAAGTTATTGGTAAGCAAACGATGGGTAAATTATCTGGATTTGTCCAAAAATAACCTATATCGTGTTGAGTGGCCTAAAAAATATTTGCAACATTTAAAGTTGAACCTGTCAATCTACGAAATGTTTAAAATCTTACTTATTTTAGGTAATATTATATTGAATTTACTGTTATTTCCGTGTAAATATGATGGCATGACTGTTTAACCGATGCCGATCGCACATGCTTGATATATAAACACGTATAGCCATGATACATATACATATTAAATACATACTTGTCTCCAGGTTTTATGCTCGGAACCAGAAGGGTACAAGGGTATTATAACTTTGTGTTAACGGACAGAAAAAAAAAATCTCCGACCTTACAATAAAGTAAATATTTTTGAGCTACAGTAACCAAATTTGGTGACAAATTTAGGTTTGTTTCAAAATTTAGAAACGCCAACTACCGCAATTGAAAATCATGAAAAACCTATCGCACTGAAGTAAAATGTGTGTGAGATCTGGGCATATAATCGAGTCTTGACTTACATATGAGAAATTAAGCCGATAATGACCTCGAATTAGCTAGGAGCCTTCACAATAAGAAATAAGAGGTTGCTGAACGTAAATATTTATAATTTTTCTAAAAAGATATGAAATAAATACATTTATGCGGAAATTATTATATTTTGTAATATGTTGTTCACGTTGATTTAATAACTTTTATTTTTAGAGTCGATCGGAGTAAACGTTTTAAAGAGTTTTAGGTTTATGCACATAGCTTTGTATACCGGGTATCTCACAGTCGAGCATAATCGATGTTGCTTTCTTACTTGTTATTTACTTGGCGAGTGTTTGCCAAAAGGGTTGGCTTGGGTCAACATACCCGTGCCCGTATCCATATCCACGTCGATGCCATCGCCAGTCATTCATCGTCATAAACTACACACACTTACACTCGTCGCCCGCCCAAACGGTTGTTTGGTTGGTCAGCTTTTGCACTTCATTCTCTGGGTTCTTCCATTCCATTTGATTTCATTCCGCTGAATTCCCAGCCAGAAACTCGGTAACCAAAAACCCAGACAACCTCACTGTTGCATTTCTCAATCCCTGGGATGGGGAGGTAATCTTGGTTCAAAGACCTTCAAGTAAATATGCATTCTTGATTTAAATTATTATGTAAGCTGCTCATATTTATACCCGTGGCCAAATTGTAAAAAAAAACTTAATCTGCGTGCCACAGATAGGAAAGTTGTCGCCAAATTTGGTAGCTCTAGCTTTCTTAATTTCTGAGGTTTGTTGGTACATACAGTATCGGTTGGCACTAAGTTATAATACCCGTTTACCCTTTGGGTACCGGGTATAAAAACGTAAGACTCAGAGCAGAACGTCGCTCACGTTTCGGTGATAAAAGCAAAAATCAGAAATCGGCAACAAAAAAGAAAACATTATGCAGTCGATGAGGCAAAAAGTAAAAAACGCTTGGCTCGGAGGAATGTCGAGTGAATTGGCAATAAGCTTTAAGTTTACTCAGAACAGAGGGATAGAGGGCATAGATAAGCCTTGTTATTTGTTCCTATAATAATATTAATAATAATAGGTACATATTAATAATATTTATTATACCCTTGCAGAGGGTATTATAATTTTTACCAGATGTTTGCATCGCAGTGAAGGAGGCATCTCCGACCCCATAAAGTATATATATTCTTGATCAGCATCACCAGCCGAGTCGATCTAGCCATGTCCGTCTGTCCGTCTGTCTGTTTCTACGCGAACTAGTCTCTCAGTTTTTTAACCAATCGAACTGAAATTATAGTCTAATATAGTCTTATTTCTTTAGCACGCAGTATATATGTCGGAATGACCGAAATCGGACTACTATATCCTATAGCTGCCATAGGAATGATGGCAAAATTAATGTAAAAAAAATTTGAACTTCTCTGTTTTTCAACGTATTTCTAAATATTTTGGGATATAGCAGTTTGTTATGGTTCTAGAATTACGGTTTTAATTTCATTAAGATCGGACCACTATATCATATAGTTGCCATAGAAGCGATCGGTCGATTTATATGAAAATGTAAAATTCTACATGTAAAATTTAAAATGTACAAAATTCTATAGTTTTTCAACATAACTAAAATGGTTCGATTTTCAATGATCCAATTGCAGACTGCAAGGGTATACCAACTTCGGGTTACCGAAGTTAGCTTTCTTTCTCGTTTATTTTCTAATATAGGAATTTCCTGGAGTTTTTGTCCCAGCTGTAAACATATTTATAAACATGCGTCAGCATCCCAAAATAGTGTACTTATCCAGGTGTTTCCTCTAAAAAGCGGCGACGTGAAATATTTATAAATGAATCATCTCATTCCTAAGAGAGACGGACAGAGAGATTAAGATAGAAAGAGAGAGGGCAAGATACATAAGAAGTAGTGCCAAAGAATTCTGAGGGTTGTGAAAAAAAAACTATAAAGCCGGGGAGCTGGTGTAATTTTTCAGTCTTGACTTCAATTCGCGACCCGGCCGACCGCTTTTCGTAGGCGCTGCACGTGCAAAATGCTTGAATGAATTAAGTAAATGAATAAATGCAGAAAAGAGGCGAGGAGAACAGCACCACAAAAGGCAACAGCGATAGCTAATACCCCTTCTAGCCCAAGGCCCCCGCAATTACGGCACGCCTATGCCAAATTGCGCATTTTTTGACGCCTTCCTAGAGCGTTTTAATAATTAGAATACAGTCAGTCTGGCCTAAAGTACTTCTACAATTAAAATAAGCTATACAATTTAATAAATAATATATCCGTATCTTTTGGTAGACAACTAAAAATCATTTTATCTTATCATTTTATTTAATTATTTATTTTGGTATGCCCGCTGATGGTTGTTTTTATGCAAGTTCCACTGTATATGGAGCGGGGGCGATACTCTTTGCCTAGCGAGAGCGAATCAACCGCTCTATTGCATGCCTTGCTCTCTCATTTGCTCACTTTGCGCGGTTTCGCGCTCGCTCTCTTTTTGTGAGCAAACAAAAGACTGAGGCGACAAACTCGCGGGAAATGGCGGACGCGAAGAGAGCCCAAAAGTCGTTCCAATTGAGCAAGCTACATGCTAAAAATATATGTGTGTGTGTGCGAGTGTATAATGCACCCACATGCCACAGCAACAACAACTCGATCGAAATAACAACAACTTTGGCCTGGCCTTGAAATTGCTTAGCAGCTAAAAGCCACAAAAAAGATAAACAACTATTTTGCACGCCTTGAATTTTTGAATCGCAGAAAAAATAAATAAGGGAATATGAAGCGAAATTTACAAAAAATAAATTTCCCTATTAATATTAATCACAAATTTTTAAGAAATAAAATAAGTAAAGTACCCTCTGCAAGGGTATACAAAACACCCTTTATTGCGGCACTTATCACAAATAATACTTTCTGTTTTCTGCGTTTTTGTCAACAATTTTCTTACTTTCCATTGGATATTATTTATGGGCCCACCGAGAGTTTGTCCAAACACTTTCCATTTATTTCTGAGGAATGCCGGACAAGCTTTATTGTCTAGTGCGCATTTTTCGGGCATTCTATTTTACGATCATGAATAATAAAAACAAATACCAGAAAAAGAGTAAAAATACTTCCTATATAGTGTAAATGATGGTGTATATTTTTAATGATTCTTTATTTCTTATTTTCTGGCGCGTCTGTCTCTTGTGCTTCTTTTTTATAAAGTGAAGTTGGCTGCGCCTCCTTTCTATATTTATCGTGTTATCGATACTTACTACAGAACTATCGAATACATACAATATTACATTCTATAACAAGATGTTCACATTTTATGCTACTTACATAAATCATAACAAAATGGTCACACTTAATAATACTTAATATTTATATGTTTACAATAGATATTATTTTGTTGTCTCTACTGTAATTTGTTATCGCTTTAAATCAGCAAATAAGAGTTATGATGTTAATTTTATATAAAAATCGAAAATTAAGATGTATTTTAAGCTTTTTTGTTAAAAATTAAAAAGGGAGAATTTATCTTTTTTTAAATCAGAAAATAACTCTTATTTTATAATTTTTAATAATATTATTTACGATACCTGCAAAGAGTATCTGTGTTGTTGAGTTTGTGCATAATAATATTCATAGCTTCGAGCTTTTGTGGTGTGGTGTTTTTTTGTGATAATTGTTATTTTGGTGTTTAAACTTTTGGGTTGACTTGTGAGGTAATGTGAACTTTTGCACAGGGTTGCGTCGGTTCAGGGCTGTTTGTCGCCTGGCTCTTTCAGGAAATAAAATCAAATTCCTATAAGCCGGCTGGGTCTAAAAAATAATTTAATGTTTACGATTCACAGGCACAGGAACCAAGCCCGTAAATTTCTCTTCTAATTTCATTTTAATGTGCTTGTCGCCTGTCATTCGGTGTATTTCCTAGAATTCCGTATTGTTTGACCTGAGACGACGGCGTTCTCTCAGCGATTACAATGCAGGTATCTCTTTAAGGGCCAAATAAGGTGAGCCAGCAGAGGGTGTGGCTGGGAATAATATTCTCGTCCGAGGCATCATAGAAAGGGGTCTTCTGTTGTTGTTCTATTTGAAGTACATATTTAAGTGTCATTTAGCATGAAATTGCGATCCTTTTGTCTGTTTTTTTTTTTCTTCTTTTGTCTTCCGTTTGAAAGGAAGTTTTCATTTAACGCTTTCTACGGCAATACAGTAGACACTTGTAAAAAACCAAATGGACTTATTAATTATTTCCATAACTTGCTTTCTAAAATATTCTCTGGTTAAAGTGGTACAGTAATTATCATAAATATTTATTTTAAAATGCGAATAAACATTAAAGCTTCCCATTTCAAAATTTCGCAATAACTTCGGAATGTTTTTCACTGTAAATCTGCGTTCTGTGTCATGCGACACACATAAATGTAAATCTCAGCTTACTCCTTTCCTTTGTCTCTCTTTTCAATTCCGCAAACAATAAATTATATGGTTTTTGGATACCCCAGAAATAAGAATAAGAAGCCTTTCTTCATCTTGCATTTCTCTTCTCCGATCGTTGCTTTTGTTTCGTTCGTCAAGAAGGAGAATAATGATAATAAGAAGACAATACTCAAATACCCACAGTAAGCATTCGTTACTACGCATTAAGAGCTTAAAATTGAACATATTTTTTTTTATAATAAATCATCATTTATGTTTTTAAAGTAATTTATTTTTTCTTCCTAAAATTTAAAAGTTTTTCTTAAATTTCAAGATGCTTTCTGAGTTATGCTGCGACGATGGTCACATTTCCCAACACTTTTTGTGTTGGTTAAAAAAGAGAACCCACACAGCAACCGGGAGCCTGATTGATTGGATGATTGATTGATTGATTGATTGATTAAGTGGAGTTACATCTGCAGCTTTTAACTTCAGCTGGTTTGCCTTGAAAAGCAAACGCAATAAATGCGTTTCCGTCGTTTCCCTGCCGCTGTCGCAGCAGTATCTTTTTCTTGTCTTCTTCCCCAACCAGTTGCTGTCTCACTTTCACTCTGGGCGCTCGAGCCTCTCTTTCTGTCTTGGCTGTTGCATAACTCCTATTGTTTTTGTTATGTTTCTTTTTTTATCACCTTTGACCCTTTAGTCGCCTTTAGTCGACTCTACTTGTTGACCCCCTCGCCAACCTCCTTTCATCGCCGGGCTGTTCCACCTTTTAACTTGTTGATGGGCCGATGCGATTGCGGAAATTCACACACATTAAAAATAACGAAACAAAAAACAACAGTTTAAATTTTGCGCAATATCCGATTTGTTTAGTATACGCAGTATCCGTAGGGTACAAGGTTATTATAACTTAGTGCCAACTGAGAATGTATTAACTGGCAAGGGAGTATATATATGTTAATAGTGAGCAGCATCACCAGCCAAGTCAATTTAGCCAGAATTATCAACAAGAAAAATTTTAAAATTAACTGCATCAAAATCTTCGTTGATTTTTGGCTAAAATCAGTGCTTGAACTGACTTTCGAGAAACTGAATCAGAGAATTACCCATATCTTAAATATCATTCGATGCTTTTGTAGGTCAGCATTTTGTTTTTTACTTCAATCTCTTCCTTTGGCGCTAAATGACTTGGAAAACACACAATACAATTGCTCTAAATGGGACAAATAATGATGATTCACTAGATCATGTTGCTAATGGGATTTGTGCTTGTGGTCAAAGAAAATAAATTGCTTTAAAATGAGTGCTTGTTGCTGAGGTTTATAGGAGATTTAAAGGGAATTTATGTGGGAAAGAATAATTCTTTTAATATATACGCTTTCATTGCCTGACAATTTATTTGATGAAATTCGAACTCTTTAAAGCCCAAATCATATTACAGAACTTAAAACCCAAACCAACCCCCTAAACCATTGGATTGTCTCTTCCAAAGTCGCTTTGCAATCGAATTATTTACATTAAGTATTCAGACTTCGTTGTGCTTCTCTATTACTTAATTTCTGTGTCATTTCCCAGAATTATTAGCCTGCTCACATTCTCCTTTGACACATCCCCCATTCCATTAGGTAAATGAAATGCAGTCTGGAATCGGAATCCGCCTTCACAGACCCAGGATCCTTGTCAGTTTGTCTCACAAATTTTAAAATTCAGAGCAAGCAGATGCATAAATAAACGTCAGGCCAAAGGGGTTTGTCTCGGGTTCGGTTAGGTTTTGATCCTACTCTGCGGGCTCCCCCTGTATTTCCTACGCTGCGGCGATTCCTCTCACGTTTCCCTCGCTCACTGCGTGTCAAATCAAAGTGGGACTCTAGTGCGGCTCCTCCGTGAGTTCCCCACCTGGGCACCCGCCTCCAACACACGACAACAACAGAAACCACATAACAACGTTCAATTACAGTGGAACTTCATTAGGTTTAACTGTTGGTAACTTAAAGGAATAATTAAGAATAATTAATAATAAATAATAATAATAGGGACTTAAAGCTTGCTTACTTTAAAATTTGTATTTAGAATCACGGCGGTTCAAAACCACGGGTTGAGACCCGACTAACCATCTAAGGGTTACAGCTTGGAGGTTGCAACTTTATTGTTTAATTACTCCAAAGATTACTACACCCAAAAAAAAAAACAATAGTTTAACCTTTCTACGCGTTGTCTTAAAGATATACTCAAGCAATATAACGAGTTTAGTATAAAATGTATACTTAAAAATATCAAATATATACTACAAAGTATAATTTTTATACTCCAAAGATTCAATTGTGTATTTTTGAGTATTATTTTTATACGAACCTACATCGAAAATTCGATAACAAATCGCGTGCTGGAATTTAGTGCTTTTCTGTTTGTCGCGTTAGTGATTATTATGAAATATTGGTGCAGATGAGTATAAAATGTATACTTTCGTAGTATCAAATTAATAAGCATCTTATTAAGAAATTTTTCATACTCAAGAGTATAGAATTCATGTAACAATCGTATATGGTAGGTTCTATGATGATTTTTTTTTGGGTGTATCCGATTGTACTTAAATTTTCAGAGTGTTTTTATACTTTTAAATACGCTTGTCAGAATGTCTTCACCAAATTTGCTAGCTCTAGCTCAGAAAGTCTCTAAGATCTGTTGTTTCAGACGGACAGACGGCCTTGGCTAAATCGACACGGCTGGAGATGCCTCCTTCTGCCTGTTAGATACATTTTCGGTGATCATCAAGCTATAATATATAAATACCCCTTAGGTACCGGGTGTAAAAAGTGCTCAAGGATATATTATTGTGGTTATCACAGTACCCTAGGTTTAATGGGTGTTACCCAGGAAGTCTTTACTGTACAACAGCAACCGCACAACAACCGCAACAACAAGAGCGAGTCACGAGCCGCCGACTTTAAGCCGCTTGTAATTGATCGTGTCTTTGACATTAGAAAAACATTTTTCTTTTTGCGTCCCTATGGCCGCCACCCTCCCTTCCTATATTTTTCCTTTCCCGTATTTTTATACCCTTGCATAGGGTATTATAATTTTGACAAGATGTTTGCAACGCAACCAACCGAGCCACGTCCGTCTGTCTGTCTAAGTAAGTCTAGTAAGCATTTTCAAAGAGCTTTTCCATTTGTATCGATCGAATGGCAATCTGCAAGGGTATATAAACTTCGGCTTTCCGAAGTTAACTTCCCTTCTTGTTGTTTGTTTGTTGTTGTCGTCTGTTGCTGGTTGCATGAAAATGTAACGAAGCACGAGACGTCACCGCCATCGGCCAACTGGTGCACGATAGCTAATAAAATGAGATATAAAGCGCACGCAGCGATAGCAAATCCACTTACGCGCAGTGGCAGCGGCAGCGGTAGCGGCAGCAGTGGGTGTTGGGCGATACTCCGGCGGGCGGAGGAAGCCCCACAAGTGGCTCGGGAGATCCCCAGATTCAGAGAGTGTCAAATGAAATGAGACGTGGCCAAAGCAACAGGCAAAAATGAGGGCGGAAAATAGTGGAAAATCAGGAGGGGGAAATTGTGGGCGAGTGAATGTGTGCGGCATGTGAGGAAAGCGGGAAGCGAACCACGACTAATTTCCCTTTAATTTAAGAACAGAAAATGTGCAATAAAAAAACTAAATAAGTCTTAAGGTATTGAGTTGAAAAAATATCAAAGCTTGTTAAAAATGGGCCCACTTAACAATTATTAACAATTGCCATATATCGGAGTACTATATATGGATATATATACTCAGATAAATGGATTTATGTTGAAAAACAACAAAGCTATGATTATTTTTATTTTAAATTATTTTAAGATAATTTTAATGACAGACATTAGATATGGTTGTCCGATCCTGGTCGTTCTGAAATATGTACAATCATACATATATGTATATACTACCTACAATAGAAAAATACTAAGAAAGAAAATAGGAAAATCAGCGAAAGTTGGGTGTCTTTATTCAAAAATGTTATAAAAAACTTTACTGAAGTGTAAGTAAGGTATTTTCGATTGATTTCCATTTTAATCAAATCAATCGCCTTCTCGAAAAAAGAAGGATTCTTGTTTTTACATCTGATTATACTTTAATATTATAAAAGGAACAAAAGGAAATCAGTTTTTCAATTAATATGTCTCTTGAATCTCTAAAATCTATTTTATTTTATTTAAGACCTCCCTTTCCTCTATTCATAGTTTTTTTAGGGAACGTACTTATCAAAAAAGCTGTTCTGTATTTACCCCAATTTATCGTTGTTCTACTTTGTGTGCCTACCCCAAAAAAAAAAAACAACAAAATAATCGAAAACTATTTCTTCTTTTCCTTTCTGTTTATTTGCAGGTGAGATAACAGCTAGTTAATTGAAAAAGGGAGAGGCGGGGCACTAACAGGTAACCAGGCAGAGGCACAGGTACGTGTCGTGTAGATGATGACCCAGTTGGACGGGCCTTTCCAGCTGACAAATGAAATGCAGGCACCGAACTGACACATGCCATGGGTGCAGTGAGTCGCAAGTTGTGTGCACCTCAGAATGCAGAGATTCCAGTCTACGAAAGATATATCTATATAGTAAGAATGTTCGGTGGGAGAGGTATAAGTATATATATACTAGTTTATACATAATATCTTCCCTCACCATCAGATCTTTCGTATCTTATCGCATTCGAATGCAATCGGGTCACAAAAAAAAAAAAAAAAAAAAAACACAAATACTAAATAGGCTACTAGTCGAGTGTGCTTAACTGTGAGATAGTCTAATTATGCCAAAATGTATACAAAATGTTAACAAATTTAGGAAATTTGGAACTAGGAACACGTTGAGCAACACCCATTGGTTCTGCAAACACAAATACATATGTTTCAGAAGTTCAACATCCACAGAACATTTGATATTATAGCACATATAACCTCTGAGATCTGTTGTTAAAAAAAAAAGAAAATAAACATAATTATTGTAGTGCATGTAGAAATTTACTATTTACTTGCATTGTACACACAACTTTTACCAAAGCGCCATAAGTCTGCAGCGGCCATTGGATCTGTAGATGGCGCCATACAATTTTGTAAAAACTGTGCTGTCAATTTTCTTTATGTATGTGTGCATACTTGAAGTGTATACATTTTCTCTTTTATTTTATTGTTTATAAGCAAATAAACAATTTATTTGATTAGAATTTTCTTGAATCAAAATAAGTGACACAGCTTTAGAGCCATTCTACGACCATTTCGAATATATGTAGATGTCGCTTTACTCGATTAGGTTTCCTCCGTCAAACGCTAGATGTCGTTGGTGATTTCCGTGTAGAGTTACGATTTAAAATACATTTATTTTTTAAATATATATATTTTTTATATTAAAGAAATTTAAAAACCCAAAAGAAAACTAACCTCAAGGTCAGCGAAGCTCATTAGTTGCTTAATTAATTAGTGACCGACATTTCAATCAAGAGAACAGAAACCAAAACCAAAAGAAAACGAAACGGAACGGAACGGAATACAAATCGAAAAATTGGGTGAAATGGTGAACGAACTTAACTTTTTTTTATTGTTTTAAATCTATTTGTTGGTATCTATTGTTTTAATACACACACACGCACACATCCAAAATAAAAAAATACACAGATGCTGTGACAATAGACCAGTCGAGCAACTTCGGCCGCGCAAAGCTGTGAAAAAAGAGAGAAAAAAACGAGACCAACAGCTGGGAAGTTTTTCAATAATGAAATCCACACACACTTTCCCGACTACAGAGAGCGAAATAAGGATAGGCAGTTATTTTAAAAGACATTATTCGCATTACTTATCATATAAACTGTCATGGGAGCCATGAGTCAATTTATATGAAAAGATAGGAAAGTCAGCAAAATTTCGGTGTCTTTATCCACTCGAGTGGTTTTTTTTTTTTTTTTATCGATTTCCATTTCAATCGAACCGATCCAATTGCATATTGCAAGTGTAAATGAACCTCCTCTTCCCGAAGTTAGCTTCCTTTCTTGTTTATTTTTAATGTTTTAAATACAGTTGAGGCGAAGAATTTGGTGCAAACAACAATGGCAATTTTTTTGGTAGAGCCTTAATTGTAAAAGAAAGAAAGGATGGCTCAATTGGGCTTCTGCCTTGATTGATGACTTACTTGAGTGATTGTGCGATTTCTTGTTAGGCCGGCAGTGAAAATTAAATGCAATCAGAACTTGATGAGTGGAGCCATTCACTTATTTTTCTCCTTTCGTTTTACGAAGTAAGTACGTATTAATAGGTAACAAGTTAGCCTGGGTACAGTAATGACTCGATAAATTAGATACAAATAGTCGTTCCTTTAAGATAAGACTTAAGATCGGACTACTGTATTATATAGTTTATCCGGTTGATTTATCCTAACATTAAAAAATCTACATGTAAAATGTAAAGTGCGTTTGTAAATTATATGAAACTTGACACAATTTTATAATTTATCCAAATTTACCAAAATTGATCGATTTTCATTGCATAGTGCACTGTTTACAAACATCGGCTTACCAAAGTTAGCTTCCTTTCTTGTTTTATTTTTATTTTTGCTTCGCTGTTTGGTTTCTCTCATTAATTATGCCAACGCTTATAGAGTTTTTCTTTGTGAAAAAAGGAAGCTTTCCAGTTGGTTTGCTTTAATTGCGCGAGAATTTTCAAATGAAAAGTGCCCAACAACCACAACAACGTTGCCAGTGCACTCGAAGGCCAAGCTATTGTTGTTATTTATTAAATTGGTTCCAGAATACGGGGTGGGGGCAGACGGAAACTGTTAATGACGATGATTACCATCCCGAGAGCAAACCATTCTCATTATCAGGCGTCGTCGTCGCCAATCGGTGTTCTTCTCCTGACATTTTGTCTAGTTTATAGAAATCGTTATGGCCACAAGAGGAGATCAACAGCGAGTGTAACAACAATGCCAACGACGACAACGTCCTGGCGTCGGTGCCCTGGCTGGCTTGCCTTTTGTCTTTCCTCCTCACATAAATTTGCATTCAGCGCCGCCCAGGAAGGTGACGACGAGGACGACGTTACTTGAGGAGTATATGGGTTTCGTGATCATTTTGGTGATGTAGTATTGCTTGGAAATAGTATTTCCGAAATACCACTTAATACTTAATACTTAGTATTTGTTAGAAATATAGACGAGGACGACGTTACTTGAGGAGTATATGGGTTTCGTGATCATTTTGGTGACGTTGTATTACTTGGAAATAGTATTTCCGAAAAAATTGATAATGCAACTTACAAAAACTAATTTAAGGAGAATTCCTTGCAAACATTCGAAACACATTGAGAATATATATTTTTGTTAACAATAATAGAATTAATGATTCTTCGTCAAAAATTGGTAGCTTAAATATTAAATGCAAAATATGTATTTAAAGAGGTGTTAATGTTCAAGAAATGGGAGACAATTTGTATGTATACTTTAAATATAAATGGAAAACCCCGATTTTTTTATGTTTATACATATACAATAAAAGTTAAACAATTTCTCAAACCATAAGATACTATCGCAATCCCTTAATATGTTATTTTTATTCTAAATTAATTACTCGAGAGTACTCAAAATGCTTGGTATAAAATTTGGGTTGCACTTGCTGCATCTACTTTGGCGTTTTCTTCTTGTTGCAATTGCAGGTTGCATCCCCTTTTCCTCGAGTGTTTTTTTTTGTCTGTTTTTTTTTCTAGTAGTAGCTTCTGCTTTGGTTGTATTTGGCGCATTTTAGCTTACGTTCCGCTTGACAAAGTTCTTCCTCGTCGTATTTGTTGTTGTTATCTCTGGCGGCCGGTGGTCATTTGCCAACAGTTTGAGCACCACTGGTGTCTGTGCACTTGCCAAAGAGAGCGAACCAAACGCAGAGAAGGAGAGAGCGCTCTTCAGCCAACTCTCTCATGACACTGGGAAAAAGAATTGCCAATGGTTGGAGGTTTTCCTTTCTTCTTGACATATAAATATGGATCGGTTTTTAATGATTTAATTGCAGACTGCAAGGATATACAAACTTACAGTAGTTAGCTTCCTTTATTATTATTTTAATATTATTATTTATATTTCATATATTTATAAAAATATAATAATGCAGACAAATTAAAATATCAGACACCTATTTTAAAGATGGAGCTAAGCATCAGGGATCGTAAGAGTTATAATTTTTAAAATAAAAATTGTTAAATAAGAGTTATTTTTGATTAAAAAAAACAAAAAAATGCAAATGAACTGTTATTTTTTATTTGTTATTTTATTTTTAATAAAAAAGTTAAAAATAGTTCTTATTTTTTAATTTTTATATCAAAGTTTAATTAAAACTGTTATTTGTAATTTTTATTTTGAAAAATCGAAAATAACTGTTATTTATCAATTTTTATTTTAAAAATTGAAAATAAAAATTGAATTGCTATAACTTTTGAACGGCGCGGTATATTTGAAAGATCGAAAAATATCTATAATCTACGTCTTTTTTATTAAAAATCAAAAATAATAGTTAAAAAAGATTAGTAATACTAATTAATTAATAAAAATGTCATATACAAATGTATCCTGTTTCTGCAAAGTCCTTCCAAAAAAAAGGTATGCATAATTTTCCTTTCGTAGCAGTCATTTTTTCGGTCAAATTTTTATTTATCTCATAACTGTTATTCGCGATCCCTGCTAAGTGTACAAAACAGATTTGAGGTAAAACGTTCTTTATTTTTTGCAGTGTGCACCTGCGATCGCTCTTTCTCTCCGTCGGCCGCCGTCGCGTGTATGTTTTGTTTTTGGGAGCGGGATCCCACTGTATTTCTCACATCACTTCTGTTTCGAAATGCGTCGACGTCGGACGTCGCAGCCGCTGGCTGTCGTCGGTACTTGTTTACTGTGGTTGTTTTTCTGCTGCTTAAATACTTAACGCAATTGTTTTAACGGTTCGAATTAATACGTAAAAGAAATAATACAATTAATAATCAAATAATACGAAGCAATCGAATTGTGTATTATTATTTTCTTGTGTTCTGTGCAAGTGCCCAAAATGTGCAAGAAATTGGCATTGCTGCAATGTCACAGTTTTAAGGCCACTGTGTGTGTCTCAGTTGTGTGTTCTCGAAAGAATTTAAGGTTTATCTAAAGTTGGCTGCAATCTGAAAAGAAGAAAAACGGAGATATATACATATATATATATATATATAATATATCTAAACTGGCAATCGCGGAGAAACCGTTGAGACTGCAGATAAATTGCCGATAACGCGAATTTCTGTTTTGTGTAAATATTTGAGAAGTGCAAACACTTGTTGTTTCTTTAGGGTTGATTCTTCTCTACTTGTGTTTTTCCTTCGTTTTCTTTTTTGTTTCTGTTGCTTAGCTTCCCATGACGATCAAGGAAATGCAGGAAACGTCTTGACATGCAACGTACACTGGCCAAAATGTATCTATAGGGAAAAGAGAATTTTAAAATATTTTTCCCTCTATTATTAGGGCAAACGCACCTGTTTTGTAGAAGCCGAACAAGAGTGAGAATTTTCTCACAATATCACCATCTGGCACTGGAAAGAAATTGTATATTGCCCTGCCTTATTTTTGTAACTTTTTTGGGGGCTTCACTTCGCATCGCATCGGATCCTTTGACCTTTTCTTTCCTTTTTTTTTAATTGACTCGAACGCCTAATAAATCCATTAGGGTTTCCAATTTCACTGATTCCACGACAGCTAATGGGAAGTTGAAATAGAAGCATTGTTGCCTCATTTTTCAGGGGTGTAAACGGTAAGATTTCTTTTAGGAATTCGGTTGAAATGGAAGCGGCTTAGGGTTTTTAATGATTATTAAATGTTTTTTTTACCCAACTTACGATTGATGTGAGTTTATGGACCTAATCCCTATCTTGAAAATGTTTAATACCTGGGGCTGCTAGAAATTCTTTTAATTTGCTAAAGAAATCTATCAAAATATTACTTTTTTTGGTCATTTACATGCAATAGTTTCCTTGAAAACTCGTATATTATAAAGCTGAGTAATCGGGGCATAATACATGAGTTACATGAACTTTTTTTGTTGTTATTTTACTGAACAAATCTGGCAGTTTTGCAAAGCCTTGATTCTAGCGACTTTTACTTGGCAGGAATGCAACGAGAACAAGAATCCGTATTCGAATGAGAACGAGAACCAGAGCTTACACTGAAAACTCAATCGTGGAGCAGGTTCGAAGCTCAGGGGCGTGGCCAGTAGGGGGAAGGGGGGTGGCTGTGGTTCCAGCAGTTGGAGTTTGCCGCTTGAGTTGTGCTTTTATTTTGTTCACTATTCTGCGGTTGGCCTTCACTGGCTTTGGCATCGATTGGGTGGGTTTGGCCCACTGAGTGGTTCCGCCTTGGCTGGATACTATCCACCTATACTATTGTATTTAAACTAGTATCAATGTAACTATATTCGCGCCCGTTTGCTTTCGATTCTTGCAAGTATCACCAGCGGGCGTTAATCTTATCGTCCTGCACAGATAAAATACCTTTCGGGCTACGGCTTTGGTTTCGGTTTGTTGTTTGGTTTTCGTTTTCGTTTTCGATTTGATATAAAATATTCAACGCACAGTGGGGTAAAGGTCCCCAATAGTGGCCACGATCACTCATTTATTTAATATCCAAGTGGATTATGCTGTGCATCAATATTCCGGTATTTTTAAGGTTTCAGGGTTGGTAAGGTTTAATAAGTAAGAAGGGTTTTACAAATAAGTCTTAATCAAAATTATATGTACATATGTATACAGGTAAAGTTCACAGACTTCAAAGATTATTTTCCCACTCGCTGAAAACGTAATAAATAAAACGAACCCAGCCAAAAGCCGCAAATGTGCCGAAAACGAAACAAAGCATAAATACCAATAAATCTCTGGTTGCTGGCCATCAAACAAAAAACGAATCAAAACAATCGGAAAGGCACAGTTAAATGCCGGCATGGCAAGCCGGCTTCGATTCCCATTGCTCTCCTTGATTAACTGTTAGCCAGTTTTTTCGATTATCGAGTGTTGTCACCAAAGTGGCTTAAAAACAAAGTAAATAAAATATCAAATAAAGCTAAACAAACACAAAACTTGTTGGCCGCCGCAAGGAGAAAGACAGAGAGAAGTGATCGCAGACAACGAGTGAAAGTGACAGTGAACTCAATTGACCTGAAACGAATACGAATTCCGACGAAGCACGTGATGGCTAAGACAGACTCCCTTTCCTTCCCCCCCCCCAAAAAAGCCGAAAAGTCTTTTTACCTGACCTTATCACTACCATTTATGGTAGATAAAAGCGCGTATAACCAAAAATACTACTTAGTAACGCTTGCATAATGAGAGCTGCCGGAGCTTACTCGAGGGTTTCCAAGACATAAAACCAACGCTTCTTTTTTGTGCTTTTGTTTTATGGTTTTCTACACACAGAAACATATTTTGGCCTTTATGGTTTCATTTTAAATAGTTTTTTATCTATATTGTCCTAAAACTCAGGCAGGGTATTATGATGTTAGTCAGAAGTGCGCAAGTATATATATTCTTGATCAGCATCAAAAGCCGAGTCGATCGATTGCTTTAAAAAGAACAAAAGCAGGCCCCGGAATCTTTCATACAAATACTTTCTTCAATCAAACCCAGATTTCAATGAGTTTTTTATTTGAATATTTTTTTATGTGTAGCCCATAGCTTTTACTTTTCTCCCAAAAAAAAAAAAAAAAAAATCTGCACTTCCTCTACCTTTTCACGTGCAATTAAGCAAAAGTCACAGCCGTTTAAATCAATTAAAATCTGTGTTATTCAATCACAACGAATGAGTATTCACCTAAGTTGTAATCCCTCTTCCCCCGAAGGTTCAATCAACTTTTGGAACCAGTTGTTTCCCCCCTCACTCACTTGAATATACTTTCCGGCAATGGCAATTACGAGTTAAAGTTTGAGGTAAGCAGCCAGCGGTAAGCGGTAAGCGGTAAGAGGCTTTTGTTGTTCAACATTCGGCTGTGCTCACTGTTACTGGGGAGTGCAGTTTATGACGACGACGCTCCACTTTATAAATGGCTTGCCTAAGAAAAGATGAAAGTTTTTCCAAGCCCACTCAACAGCAATTAATATTTTAACGTAACAAACACACACACACAAGAAATACATTAAAAAAAAAACACATTAAGCAAACAATTTCAAAGAGTTTAAGGAAATGTACATAAAGCCTCGTTTCCTCCCTGAACGCTTTTCAATTTGTCAAGATGTCACACGAAGAATGTAACTTGTGGCTAAAAAAAGGGTCTTGGGCTATACGAGTAGATATCTATGTATCTCAAGGCCCTGACTCACACAATGGGAGGGGTAATCATGACAGCTTTTTGTTTACCCCTCAGCGGAAATGTGACCTAATAGCATGCCTTGCGAAATACGATTTGCGATTCAAGTTCGTGGAAAATGTATATACTGTGGTTGTTTTTAGGGGTACAAAATGCTCGATTTTCACACCGAAATTAGCGGTGTCAGTTTTTTTATTGGGGGGCTTTAGAAGTTTCTCGCCTTACATTGAATTGTAACGATGGTAGAGGTCTGATTTAGTACAGGTTTTAAATGAAAGTTCACTACGTGATACTGCAGTTGTTGTTCCCCTTTTACAAATGCAGTTTCCTCTTGATCTTGGACAAAGTGTCACATAATTACCTGTGGAGCAATTAAGCCATGGCTAAAAGAGGAGAAAAAGAGAGTATGGAGAAGATAAAAGCAAAAGCAAAAGTTGATGAGCCGCAATATAGTTGGTTTCATTTCCCCTGCTCTTTAAGTTTTGTGCGTTTTTTCCTTTTTATATAACGCATGATGGGTGTTAAAGGTTCAGGGAAATGGCCTTATTTTTTGTACATTTCTTTGAGTAATTACGGAAGGCTTTCTTTGGCCAACCACTTGGAGTGTGTGGTGTTTAGGTTCAAGTGCTGTAGCTGGCTTTTCTTTTCTCTCCTCTTCTCTCCATTGTGAAATATTTCCCGGGTGCCAGCGACCTCGGTTCTCAGTATGGGAAATATAAAAATGAGAGCCACTCGATGTCGTATCATATCATATAATGCGACTATCATATCGCATCGCCCCGATTGATAATAATTAGAGTGCTTAATGTGATTGGGAAAGCCAATGGCCCAGAGATAGAAAGCCCATTAGAAAGCGTTGACATTAATAGCCTTAAATGGTAGAGCCAGCTGGCTGCACTTGCACTTGGTTTTCCCCAGCCGGCTTTTCCTTCTCCCAAACATCTGTGTAACTCCCCAATGTAGATGATGGTGACCCTCGGGCTTTGTCTGTCTCATTTTCACTACACAGAGAATTTTTTTTAACAATTTTGACTGAAAATGAAATGTTCTCACTTTGAGATGATTTTTTTCTAAGTTTGAGTACATATTTCTAGAACCAAAAATTCTCATATTGAAAATATTCTCATATTGAGAATTTTATTACGTTTCTGAGAACTTTGAGAGGGGTACATTGTAGTTGAAGACTCAAAATGAAATATGTTCTCAGTTTGAGATGATTTTTACTAAGTTTGAGTACATATTTTAAAAACCAAAAATTCTCATATTGAGAATTTTATTATGTTTTCGAGAACTTTTCTGAGAACGCGGCTTCTAAATTTTAGGATGCCATAATTCTCTCGGTGTACAAATATGTTTTCAGCTGGAGATGGGGTATTGACAACAAACAGACTGTCTCACTTGTTATTGGCTGCTAATGACACAAATATACACAGCTTTGAACCTGAGAAACTAAAAGTTGTTTTTAAGGTAATCCAAATCAGATGTCTGGAAATTCATAAATTTTCTTTTTTGACCATTAAAGGTTTTTTATTGAATTACAAATTATAAATGAAAATTGAAAAGATGAAATAAGCATTTATCGGGATCTATTTTACGCATCTTTGAGTCCATTTGTCATTCATTTTCTACGTTTTCCGAGCACGCAACATCAAGAAAATATCAGAAGCATAAAATATCGCCTTTATACATATTCAACTTTAATTTTTTTTTATTTATTTATATATTTTTCTTTGGTACACCGTTAGTTTTGCAGCATCTCGAATGCCAGGCGGTAATCGTGTATAAGGTGTTTCAAATCAACAATAGCTGATCACGCCTCCCATTCAGCCTCAGTCCCAGTCTCAGTCGCTGGCTCTTTGTGACTGTACTTAGCTTACCTTATTTCTGATTTTTCCACATTTTTGCATACATTTTTCCCTCCTTTTGCGTTGCCTTTTTATCTTTTTATTTGCCGTTTGGTACACTTCATTATGGGGCTTTTTGTCCGCCCTTCGCTGCATGGCATGCATAATGACAACGTGTAATTTGGCCTTTCTTTTCTTCTCCTGCATATTTCTCGCACGTTTGTTGTACTCACATTATTTGTTGTTTACCATTTTTCACCTCTATTTTCCGCTTTTTTGATTGGAACCTCACGGCATCTCGTGGGTTGTTAAAGGCCTGATTGCAAATTATGGCTGAAAACTGAAAACTGAAAACTCTGGCAGAAAGTAAGGCGCAGGCGCAGGCTCAGGCACAGGCCCGGGCACAAAGGAACCAAGAAGGCGTGGCGACGGGCCTCACAAACCTTTATATGATCGCATTTTGTGCTAATTTATGAGTATTTTTTCTCCTTTCAATTAATTTTCCCCCCAGGGGAGTGGCAGCTGTTTCCATTATAATATGCGTATATAAATTTATATCTGTCCATGTAATCTATAGAGTTGGGGGATCAATTTCTATGCGGCGAGCGTTTATTTATTTTCTATTCAAATCGCAACCAAGAAGGGATCGCTAATTGATAATTCAAATGAGTGCGTGACGAGCATGTGAACGAACCTATGACTGTGCATTTGGCAATGAAAATATATAAAAGTAATAGCAAATTCATCTTCAAAGTAACTTATAAAGTTAAGTATACCTAAGGTATTAATTGGGACTACCTTTAACCATAGGAGCAATTTAAAATGTGTAAAAACCAATTGTTTTTCAATTAGCGAAATTAACGAATGGCTGAATCAATCAATGAATGCCAGAATGAATGAATGAATGAGTCGAATCCGCTAAATCAATCAATGAATGCCAGAATGAATGAATGAATGAGTCGAATCCGCACCCATTCACCCATCTCGATTTCTTCAATGGGAACCCCTCGCTAACTTTACCTTTTGACCTTCCAGTGAGTGTGGGAATAACTTATTCATAGATATTCGAATGAACATGTGGATCGTAGCCCGAATACTCCACATTTCTACATGCTTCTTGAAGCAAAAGAAAAATGAATTCGACTTGAGTTTCATTTCTTGAGCTTTAACCAAATATTGGCTTGGCCCAAAAAATATTTATACGTGCCCCGGAGGGATACAGTAGCGGTGAAAATAGCATGTGTCTTTTAAAATGCAAGCCATAATCATTTCTTAATTATATTCTTTTTGATGCAAAGAAATAATTAATTAATTTGCATATAATATGAATATGAATATGAATTGCATAGGCTAGTTTTTCTTAATTTAATCTCATTTGTGATAGGTACTATATTATAAAAAGCAAACGTTTATAACTGAAAGAAACTTAATGATTCTGAAGGCATCTCCGGTCCCATAAAGTAAATATATTCTTGGTCAGCATCACCAGCCGAGTCGATTTGGCCAATCTAAAAGATCACTGCCACTTTTTCAACCAGCTATGTTGGCTTTGTACCGTGTACCTTTGGAGCGAGTGTCTGTGTGCACAGTCACTTTTTGCTGTGTCTAACATTTCTAGTACGCAAATAAATCGCATTGTGGAAAGGCAGAAGGAGGGAGGGTGTCCAAACCCGATGCCTGGCATCTTTATTACGCCTGTTATTTCTCTGTTCATGCTTCAGCGCGTTGCTGGCGCTTCGAAAATGGCAGGCCATTGTTGTTGCGAACGCCGCCGCACAGTGGGGCCGATTGGGGTTTCTTCGTTGCAAAATTAATCACTTTTGAACCAATTAATTGTTTAACCTACTAAAATTAAACAAGGTACTATGCTTTTTATATGATTACTTATGATTTATTAAAGTCAAAATGTATAAATATCATACTTTTCATAATTTTTAAAAAGTTTGACAAATAAAAAAGTATCTTTCGAATGTATTTAGTACATTTCCTGGAGAACCTAACCTAACCTAACAACAAATAGAAACATAAAAATTGAGAATTCTTTACCTGATCTCTTGAAATTCTACCTAAAACTTTGTCAAATTGCATTAAAACGGTATATCTTTTTGAAAAAACGAAGCCTATTGGGATTTTGTATTTGTAATCTTTGAAGAAATTTCTTTAAGATGTGTGAATTCACAATATTGAACTGGAACATACAATTTTTTATTTTTGCAACGCCGTTTGTTTTAGAGGCCCCATAGTGCGCCAAACGTCGCATTTATTACAGGTGTGTCCCAAGCCTCTCTCTCTCTCTTTGAGCTGCCTGCTCAGGTGCATAATCACTGCGAATTTGTGTGCGAAATGAGTTCAACTCTTGCAACTGCCACTGTCCGCTGTCAGTTGATTTATCTATATATTAATGCATTATATGTATTATAGAAAGAAAAAATTGCCTGAGCACGAACACTATAGCATAGTTTCGTATGTAGCAAGTTGGAAAGCTACAGTCCAGTGTGACCGACTGCGATATACCCGGTACCAAAAGCATTGTGGATGAAATTAAAAGGCTCATTGACACTGGTTTTCATTTATTGTTTTGTGGCAAAATTTTGAAACGAACTTGATCTGCAACAGCTTAATATGTTGTCTCCAAATTTGGTGGCTCTAGCTCCTATAGTCTCTGAGAGGTATTGTTTCATGTGGTAAATGGGCACGGCTAAATCGAATTGGCTGGTGATGCTTCAGAGATGCTTCCTTCTGCCTATAATACCCTAGTACCCTTTGGGTAAAGGGTATAAAAAGGGGAAATAAAATGCCAGCCGTACAACTTGTTGCCGTTTCTGCCGTTTTTCCAACTACCGTGAGGCGTGAGGCAAGCAAAAAAAATTACACTGCATGGGAAAGGCGAAAAGCTTTGTGTGCTGAAGTTTCTTAGAACCAAACCAGTTTGCTTCTATCCACAATGTAAAATAATTATAAACCTACATGAAGAATGGGGTTAAATTTGAGTGTGAACAGGAAAGTTGCAAGAAACCATATTCCTTAACTTTTTGAAGAGATCTTTCATTTTTATCATAAGCCTGTTGGTGTTTATATCAATTTGTTTATCATTTCGATAGGCCAGTTTATTTATTATTTATTCGCCTGTTATTGATATGTCTGGCTTGGAGTTTGTTTTATTTATCTGTAGTGCCTCAAGGCAGTTTTATTTAGACTTCAACATTTTCCTTGGTTTCATCTTCAGTTTACAGGAAAAATACTCCATATGAAAGCTCATGTTTAGGTGTCGACTGTCTATCGTAGAATCTTCGGAATTCTTTTCTTGCCTTCTCAATGTCGTTCTGATAACCACTGCATTTTGATAGGGTTCTTGATAAGACTATCGCATTGCATCATCGATAAGAACGCGACCAGAATAATAATAATATTTACGAAAAGCACACGGTGTGACTAAGAGTTGAATCACAACAAAGAGATATAATTTTTGTGTCATTTAGCGGTGATATGTTCCTCAAACTACGACTAATCGGCAAAACCTGTGAACAACAAACGCGCGAGTTTCTGCAAAACCTAAACGAAATAGCAAAGAATAATATAAACTAAAAAATAATTAAATTAAAATTAACAAGCAGTGGAGCAAGTGTGCTTCCAGCCAAAAAACCAAAGACCAAAGATCGCAGTTTCAATATGTTCGACGTGCCGCCCAAGTGCCCGGCGCTGGCCACCAAGCTGGGTGGCCTCTTTGGGTGGCGACACACCTACAAGGTGGCCGCCAAGCACGAGGGGATTCCCCACGGCCAGCTCCACAAGTCCTACTCCCTCACGCTGCCCAAGAGACCGCCTTCGCCCTCGGCCTACTCGTGTGTAAAGGTATATATACTTATTATCATCCAAAGATGCACAATAAAAGATACCCTGAAGATGTGCCCACTGGGAGAAAATTGTGGCATTATAGATTTAATATTTAAATAAGAAAAAATGACGTTTAGGAAAGAGAGAGGGTTTGACTCTATATAAAATGTATTCGAAAATATTTATTTATTTCATATATCAGAAATGGCAGGTCTTTGATATTCCTGCTATTTCTGATATATGAAGCCAAAGAAAGATAAACGACATGACTCACATTTTTGCTCTGTGCAGAGATATATTCGTATACACACGACAAATCCATTCACAATCTCTTTTGGCATTCCTCCGATTCGATTCTGAGCCCCACACACACGACACTTGTTTGTTCAGCCACACCCACATTTTGCATTTTTAATAGTTTTTATGATATATGAGAACGAGATCGTTGTCAAGTCGTTGCCGCATAATTTCCATTGACAAATGACCATAAAGATATATAATCAACGAGACTCACAGTGGGGCAAAATGCATTTGGATGAAAATTAAAAAATTTATTTAGAATGATAAATGGGTTATCAGTAGTAATATTTAATCTCGAATTTCTTATACTAAAAACTGTTCTTTATAATGGCTTTAATGGTTTTTATATTTATATAATGTTATTAACAAGGAAAAGACATAAAAAAAAATTTAAAAACAAAAGTAATATTGTAATCTCTGCGATAGAATATGCATCAGGGAGAACCTAGTAAGAAATTGTTTTAATAACTTCTTAATTTCGCTTAAAGCTTCATCTTATTAAAACCATTACCAATTCCCATAGCTTTTTAACCCCTTTCGACCCACTGTCCACAAACTGCATTCTTCGCGCCGAATCGCGATTTGGAATCCCAGAAAATCAATGGTGCAACCGATAGAATACCTGATTGTGCGCTCTTCGACCCACAAAACACCAAACACTAAGCAACAACAACAAACAAACACATCTGCGAACAAGCCAGGTGAAGCAACAAACCAAATGACGGACCCAGAGACGAAGCAAACGAAGGAGAAGCGAAAAATAGCCGAAATTATTGCGCCAAGCTGACGTTCGACATTCGACGTTCCAGTTCTGCAGCTCGTCTCAGTCACTGAGCCTCCAACGCTTTTGGCTGCTTTTTTCCATACCCTTGCAGAGGGTATTATAATATTATAATATCTGATAGCTGCTATAGGAAAGATCAGCTTAAGTTAGCCGATTTTCGTTGTTTTTAAAGATATCGGATTCAAATTAAATAGTGTACATAATCTTTTTATTTAATTATAACCATAGGTTTTAAATTTCATCCAAATCTGACCACTATATCTTATAGCTGCCATAGAAACAATTGGGTCAAATTAGCCCATTTTTGTGGTTTGTAAAGATATGGAATTAAAACTTAATATATGGTACTTTATTTAAATTATATATTAATTATATAATTTATATGGTAAATTTCTTTAATTTATCTGCAAGGGTATAGAACCTTGCCGTATTTCGCTTCTTATTTTTTTTAGCCATGATGCAATTGTTTTGCTTCTATACACTGAGAAGAAGCTTAAAATTTAAAGGTTCTTTTCGACTTTAAAAGTAAAAAAGAAGAAGATAAGGAAAATGTTGATTTTGTTTAATAATCTTTAACAAAATTATACACATATGTATTATTTTTCAGACCCTTCTAGCATTAGACCTAAAAAAAATTTGAATCCGATATTCGAATTCCGAGAATAGCTAGTATAACAGTATAACAGCGCAATTTTTGGTGCTAATATACAAATATAGGTCGCAAATAAATCAAACAGCATTAATAACATATAATAATTAAGTTTCAATAGATAATGTAATTCTAACAATAAGTTAATGGAGGTTTTTTTATATTGTTAATTTTTTTATTTTTTTTTTTTATAATAATAGTAATGATAGACACTTCTTATCTGCTCTATTTCTCTCTGTGTACTGTGTACCCCCGTTGCTAGTGGTCGGCATTTGGCATTTGTTGTGGAATTCATCGGAATGCCAAAAAGCAACGCCAGCTCCTTGCCTCGAAATGGCTGCAATTTGGGGCGCTGGAGGTCGACGCGGTGTGGCCTATTTGGAAACTCACCACCACTCAGGGAGTTCAAGTTGAGCCCACATGGTTCGAGATGGGGATTTAGATTCGGATTTGGATTTAGTGACTCAACACGTAAAGTGGCTGCTCTTCATGCGGAAGCAGATGCTGCTGATGTGCAGATGGCAAGATGGGGCTGTGAGAAGCTCCGCTCCGCGAGGCGATGCGTCTCCAAGATGCCATTTCCAAGACTAAAGAAAGATTGCAAATCTCAGAGAGGGAGGAGGGCTTGTGTTGGATGTTGGGAAAGACGACAGACTCCCGCGGCTCATGATCTCCATCTAATGCTTGCCAGTGTCTCTTTATCTTTTTAGGAAGCGAAGAGGGGATTTTTAAATTGGTTTTTATGGGAATTAGCAGAGCAGAATGCATATTTTATAAAGGATATGAGTTGGATCTTTGATTAAATCATTCAATTATTGCTGTGAAAAATTTTTATTTAATATATTTACACATTTTTAATACTTATGGAATTTAGAAATTATTATTTTTTATTAAGTCAGAATCCCTGAAAAACTCCCCCGATTTCTTTACTAATTAAATTACCTTTCTTTCTTTTTATTTGCAGCCCGACTCCTGGGTGACCGTGACGCACCTGCAGACCCAGTCGGGCATCCTCGATCCGGATGATTGTGTGCGGGACGTGGCCGATGACAGAGAGCAGATACTGGCGCACTTTGAGGACCCTGGCCCGGATCCTGGTGTGGCGCAGGGCGGCGGCGACGGAGCCTCTGGCAGCTCCTCCGTGGGCACCGGTTCGCCGGACATTTTCCGCGATCCCACCAACACCGAGGCCCCGACCTGTCCGCGTGACCTGTCCACGCCACATATAGAGGTGACGAGCACCACGTCGGGCCCCATGGCCGGCCTGGGCGTGGGCCTGATGGTGCGCCGCAGCAGTGATCCCAACCTGTTGGCCTCGCTCAAGGCCGAGGGCAGCAACAAGCGTTGGTCGGCGGCGGCGCCGCACTATGCCGGCGGGGATTCCCCGGAGCGCCTGCTGCTGGACAAGGCTGGTGGCCAGTTGTCGCCGCAGTGGGAGGAAGAGGACGATCCCGGCCAGCAGCTGAAGGAGCAGTTGCTCCACCAACAGCCGCAGGTTGCTAATGGGAACGGGGCAGGCCATAACCAGCAGCCGTTTGCCCGCTCCGGCCGCCTGTCCATGCAGTTTCTGGGCGACGGAAACGGCTACAAGTGGATGGAGGCGGCCGAGAAGCTGCAGCAGACCCAGCAGCAGCCAGGCCACCAGCAGGCGTCGTCGTCGTCGCATGCCGGAGTGCTCGGTGCGTTCTCCAGCAAGTCCCTGCCCAGGGAGATCAAACGGAAGGAGCCGCTGGGCCAGGCCTACGAGTCCATCAGGGAGAAGGACGGCGAGATGCTGCTGATCATCAACGAGTACGGCAGTCCGCTGGGCCTCACCGCTCTGCCGGACAGGGAGCACGGCGGCGGACTGCTGGTGCAGCACGTGGAGCCGGGAAGTCGGGCGGAGAGGGGCAGGCTGCGTCGCGACGATCGCATCCTGGAGATCAACGGGATCAAGCTGATTGGACTCACCGAGTCCCAGGTGCAGGAGCAGCTGCGCCGCGCCCTCGAGAGCTCCGAGCTGAGGGTGCGGGTGCTGCGAGGCGACCGCCATCGCCGCCAGCAGCGCGACTCCAAGGTGGCCGATATGGTGGAGGTGGCCACGGTGGCGACGGTTTCACCCACCCGCAAACCGCATGCCGCTCCCGTGGGCACCTCCCTGCAGGTGGCGAACACCCGCAAGCTGGGCCGCAAGATAGAGATCCTGCTGAAGAAGGGCCCCAACGGCCTGGGCTTCTCGGTGACCACGCGCGACAATCCCGCCGGCGGCCACTGTCCCATCTACATCAAGAACATCCTGCCTCGCGGTGCTGCCATCGAGGATGGACGCCTCAAACCGGGCGATCGCCTGCTCGAGGTGGACGGCACTCCCATGACGGGCAAGACCCAAACGGATGTGGTGGCCATCTTGAGGGGCATGCCAGCGGGTGCCACCGTCCGCATTGTGGTCTCGCGCCAGCAGGAGCTGGCGGAGCAGTCGGCGGGGGAACAGCCCGCGGAGAAGAGTGCCTCTGTGGCTGTGGCTAATCCCGCTGCGGCGCCACCCATTGCGGTGCAGAAGTCGAGCAGCGCCAGGTCCCTGTTCACCCAGCACCAGCAGCAGCAGCAGCAGCTGCTCAACGAATCTCAGCACTTTATCGACGCGGGCAGCGAGTCGGCGGCTTCCAATGTAAGTTGAACCCTCAAAGAGTCCTCGAAGATCTTGATTTAACTCCTTGTTTCCACCCACAGGACAGCCTGCCGCCCAGCTCGAATAGCTGGCACTCCCGCGAGGAACTGACGCTCCACATACCCGTCCACGACACCGAGAAGGCCGGCCTGGGCGTCAGTGTCAAGGGCAAGACGTGCTCGAATCTGAATGCCTCCGGATCGAGTGCCTCCAGCAGCAGCAACGGCATGAAGCACGACGGCGACCTGGGCATATTCGTGAAGAACGTGATCCATGGCGGCGCCGCCTCCCGGGACGGACGCCTCAGAATGAACGACCAGCTGCTGAGCGTGAACGGAGTGTCGCTGCGCGGCCAGAACAATGCCGAGGCCATGGAGACGCTGCGCCGGGCCATGGTCAATACGCCCGGCAAGCATCCGGGCACCATCACCCTGCTGGTGGGACGCAAGATCCTGCGCTCGGCCAGCTCCAGTGACATTCTGAACCACAGTCACAGCCATAGCAATAGCAGCAGCGGCGGCAGCAACTCGAATTCCAACTCGAACGGGAATAACAACAATAGCAGCTCCAATGCCAGCGACAATTCAGGCGCCACGGTCATCTACCTGAGTCCGGAGAAGCGGGAGCAGCGCTGCAATGGCGCTGGAGGAGGCGGAGGCGGCGCCGGCAATGAGATGAATAGGTGAGGAGGATCTGCTTACTCTTCATTATTGTGCTGTTCTAAAATGTTTCCCCCTTTTTTTATTTAGATGGAGCAATCCCGTTTTGGACAGACTAACCGGTGGCATTTGCTCCTCGAACTCTGCTCAGCCGCAACAGCAACTGCAGCCACAACATTCCTCGCAGCAGCAGCAGCAGCTGCCACAGTCGCAGTCGCATCAGCAGCGTCGCCTGCCGCCGCCGCCCATTTGCAGCAGTGCAGCGCTCCGGAACGAGAGCTACTACATGGCCACCAACGATAACTGGTCACCGGCACAGCTGCATCTGCTCACTGGCCATGGCAATACGGCGGTGCTCATCGAGGACGATGCCGAGCCCATGTCACCGTAAGAAGCAACTTTCTAAAGTGTCTGATTAACTTAAGGATCTTGATACTAAATAATACTAATAAATACTAATTAATACTAATACCAGTCACCGTGAGGAACAGCTTCCTAAAGTAACTGAGTAACTTAAGGAACTTAATACTGATTAATACTAATTAATACTAATACCAGTCATCGTAAGAAGCAACTTCCTAAAGTGCCTAACTCAAGGAACTTGATACCAATTAATACTAATTCCATTTCACCTTAAGAAAAAGCTTCTTAAAGTACCTAGTAACTTAAGGAACTTAATTCTGATTAATACTAGTTAATACTCATTAATACTAATGAATACTAATACCATGTAACTGTAAGAAGCAACTTTCTAAAGTCCCTAAGTAACTTAAGGAACTTGTTGCTAATTAATACTAATTAATTCTCATTAATACTAATTAATACTAATTAATACTGATGATTAAGAACTAATACTGAACTAATACTGCTTAAAATATTAGTATTATTATTAAGGTATATTAGTATTATTATTAAGTTATTATATATTAATAAGTAAATTAATACTAAATAATACCAATTAATACCCATTAATTGCAGAACCCTGCCGGCGCGTTCCCACGATGGACCGCACTGCAACACGAGCAGCGCCAACTCATCGCAACCGATGGCAGCCGGAGGGAGCAAGGGACCGGCGGCGGCGGCAGTGGCGGCAAACGTTGTGCCCGGCACGCCTTCGTCGAGCAACTTCGATGCCACCTATTCGTCGCAGCTGAGCCTGGAGACCAACTCGGGCGTGGAGCACTTCTCGCGCGACGCCCTGGGCCGTCGCAGCATCTCGGAGAAGCACCATGCGGCGCTGGATGCCCGCGAGACGGGCACGTACCAGCGGAACAAGAAGCTGCGCGAGGAGCGCGATCGCGAGCGTCGCATCCAGCTGACCAAGTCGGCCGTGTATGGCGGCTCCATTGAGTCGCTGACGGCTCGCATTGCCAGTGCCAATGCCCAGTTCAACTCCGGCTACAAGCATGCCAAGACCGCGTCCAGCATCGAGCAGCGCGAGTCCCAGCAGCAGCAGCTGGCCGCTGCCGAGGCGGAGGCTCGCGATCAGCTGGGCGATCTGGGCCCCTCGCTGGGCATGAAGAAGTCCTCGTCGCTGGAGTCGCTGCAGACGATGGTGCAGGAGCTGCAGATGTCGGACGAGCCGCGCGGCCATCATGCTCTGCGCGCCCCGCGCGGTCGCGGCCGGGAGGACAGCCTGCGGGCGGCGGTGGTCAGTGAGCCGGATGCCAACAGTGAGTTTTAAGCTATAGGTCCCCATTCCGATATATTTTAAATTGCTGAATTATTTCCAGAACCCCGCAAGACCTGGCTGCTGGAAGAGGGCGACCATGAGGGTGGCTTCGCCTCGCAGCGTAACGCGCCCTTCCAGAGCTCCCTGAATGATGGCAAGCACGGCAGCAAGTCGTCGCGGGCCAAGAAGCCGAGCATATTGCGCGGCATCGGGCACATGTTCCGCTTTGGCAAGAACCGCAAGGATGGCGTGGTGCCCGTGGACACCTATTCGCTGGCCATATCGCCGCCCAGCTCGGTGGTCTCCTCGGCCACCTCCCCGCAACAGCAGCAGCAGCACTTGCAACAGCAGCAGCATGTGCCCAAGATGATGCAGGTGCCCACCGCTGCCTTGGCCGCTCTCGAGCGGAATGGCAAGCCGCCAGCGTATCAGCCGCCGCCACCGCTGCCCGCCCCGAACGCTGGCAGTGCCTCATCCCAGCTGAACGGGGGCATCCATCAGAACGACATCTTCAACCATCGCTATCAGCATTATGCCAACTACGAGGACCTGCAGCACCAGGAGCAGCAGCCCCATCAGCATCATCAGATAAGGTGAGTATCCCAAGCTTCCTAAGTCCCCTCACTAACTAATTAAATTAAATTAAATTAACTAACATTTGTTAAGCCATTTTTAACCCATTTAACCTTTGTTTGTGCCACCTCTCTCTTTCTCTGTCTATTCCGCGGGCTCTCATGTCTCTGTCTGTTTGTTGTTGTCGTCTCTGTGTTTAATCACCCAACCACACACGCACACCCACACACACACACTACTACCATAACATATACACTGGTAAAAAAAAAAACAGTCGAGGCGATTCCATCACATCCATTTCGGAAGCGCTCTCGGAGTCAACGCTCGAATGCATGCGACAGCAGGTGATCCGGCAGCGCATTAAGGTGGAGGCGGAAAGGTAACACTCTCACAACCACAATCACACACACCACACACCCCCTTAAACTCACACACTCGCAGAAACTAGAAATATATAAAATTGGGTATTTGGAAATAAATTAAATTAAGGAAATGAATACTATTTAATACTAGTTAATACAAATACCATGTCACCGAAAGAAGCATGTCCTAAAGTGCCTGAGTAACTTAAGGAACTTAATACTAATTAATACTAATAGTATTTAATAAAAATTAATACCAATTAATTGATTTAAAAAAAGGGTTAGGCAAGTTAAAACTATTTTATAGTTGATATTTTATTTTCTTATTGCTAAATTCATCAATTTTTTTCTGCTTGTCAAGTTCTTGGTAAAAAGAATAGAAAGAACGAAAACTAAACCCAAGACCATTATAATCCCTAAGATGCCGAACGTCTATACATTTGCTTTGCAGTATGAATGCCTTTTTTTAGCTGCTATCTCCGCTCGCTCAAAAAAAAGCCTGGAGCCAGCACGAAAAATTGGAGAGCAAAAATATCGTATGGCGTTACGCATCTTGATGATTCTTCTGCCTTTGACTTAACCCACATTTCTTTCGTCACTATATAAAAATACTCATAACCCTTTCCCTCCTTGCTCTCTTTAGTCGCCGCCATCAGCATTACCATTCGCAGCGCAGCGCCCGCTCGCAGGACATCAGCCTGCACTCGACCAACTCCGGCTCCCAGCCCCAGCCCGGCGGCGGCTCCTCCTCCACCCAGCTGCAGGCGCAGACGCGGCCCATCAGCAGCTACTACGAGTACGAGACGGTGCAGCAGCAGCGCGTGGGCAGCATCAAGCACAGCCACAGCAGCAGCGCGGCCTCCTCGTCCTCGTCGCCCATCAATGTGCCGCACTGGAAGGCGGCGGCCATGAACGGCTACTCGCCGGCGAGCCTGAATAGCAGCGCCCGCAGTCGCGGACCCTTCGTAACCCAGGTGACCATACGCGAGCAGAGCGGCATTCCCCCGCACCTGCTCCTCCAGCAGCAGCAGCAGCAGCCCAGCTACCAGACCGTGCAGAAGATGTCCTCGGGACAGTCGCAGTACGGCAGCACCGCCGGCTCCCAGCCGCATGCCTCGAAGGTGTGACTATAGGTGTTGGCGCATGCGCGCGCCACACGCGATGTGCTCGCCCAGAGCGGATCCGGATCCGGAGAGGGAGCGGGTGCAGGGGCCATTCTGAGCGAGGTCAGCGAGGAGGTGGAGGTCTTCTACTACGCCACCGAGTGCTGAGTGCTTTCATATATATTTAAGGGAATCTTAATTGTATAATTTCCACACAAAGACATTTTCCAAACACCCCAAAAGGAGGGCTAATTTTTTTTTCATTGATTATAATTCCGTAGAATTTCGAGGTGCAATATACACTTATGTACATTTTTGTAATCCTCCCGAGAAATAAAAAGGAAAATATTTGTTGTACGAAATATAACTTTAAACCATCACCATATGTAATTCGTGATATTTTTCTAGGCCACGAAAACCATATTATATTGTTTATTGATAAAAGTAAAGATATAGAGAGGGGAGGCGAGAAACTTGATTTTATAAACACGACTTCAAGCCAATTTCACATCCACCCTGACGCATCTAAGCCAAGTTCTTAAACCACAAGAGAGTAACGAGTAGCGAGTAGCGAGTAACGAGAGCAATGAAAGTATTTACCCTTTGTAAAGCGCAACCGATATGTCAGTGTGTGCTTAGCTTAGATTTAATCGGATATCCGATCCTTAGTAAGCTTTAAGTCTAAGTCTAAGTCAAACCGCCTTTGTAAATAACATAATTCAGCGAGTTCAGCGAGAAGGAAGCCACAAACATTCAATTCCTAAATTTACGTTCTTTATCCATCTTTTTGCCTTTAAGTCTCTATATTTAATGTGTAAATATCATATTTTGTTTGTTTTTTGTGAGGAAAGTAAAACTTGGAGCCATCCACAGCATATACCTGTGGCTAAGCGAGTGTAGAGTGAATCATATTTTTTTTTTTTCGTCCCTATACCTAAGGATTCCGAATAGTCTCTAAGAAGACAGGCAGTACGAACCATTCGATTACACACTTAAGTAGAGCCTAAGCGAATACGATATGCTATAATTTTGTATAATCCATAAGTCAACGTGAATTTTGTGCGAATTAAAACCTAAACATTTCCATAAAAACAATAGTGGGTCATCGGTCATCGACGATGCTTCTTGGGCTTGCCAGCTAGCCGAATGTCTCCTTCGGCGGGCGGCGGGGCGGCGGCAGCAGTCCGTTTCTTGGGCGACCTGCCGGAAGTCTTCTTGACCTTTACCTGCTGTATAGGGGTCAGCACGGTGAAGTTCTGGAGCAGCTCCGGACGCGGGTTCTTGTCCCAGTGCTCACTGGGGGAAGGATAATTATCCTTGAGTTATTAAAAGTGCTTCCTGTTTACTCACTCTGGAATGCTGTTGGGCGGCACTACAACGTCCAGGACGTTGTCTATCAGTCGCGTCTTGAGCATGCGATCGTTGGTGGTGGTCGATTGCATGGCCGGCGACGTATTGATCTCGATCAGCCAGGGCTTCAGGTTGTCGTCGATGATGATGTCGTAGCCGTAGACCTCGAAGCAATGCCTATCGTTGGCCATCACCGGAGCCACAGCGTCCAGCGAATGCCGGATGGTGTCCGAGATGCGTTGCCATAGCATCTGAGAGATGCCCTCGCCACGCAGGCTGTCCAGGTAGAGCCACAGATTCTGCAGCGGCCACTTGCCGCCATGGATGCAGTTGTATTCCTCCTAAAAATAATAAAAACAAGTGGGAAAGCTACAGTCGAGTGTGACCGACCGTGAGATACCTGGTACTCAAAGCATTGTGGGTGAAAATAAATAGTATAGGGACATGGAAAAAGGAAATGTTGAGAAACTAAGACAAAAGTTGCTAGAAACATGTTGAGCAATATCCAAAAAAGGTTAGGAACATGTTGCGCAATACGCACTGAGCTATGTGCTCAAACACCCGGAAAGTATTCCTGAGCAGTGCGACAGAGCGAGAGGGTGACTATTGACCTCTTGTTTTCACTCAATGCTACGGAACCCCGAGTTTCTGAGTTCTTAGCTTTTGAGAGAGAGAAGAAGAAAAAGCATACACAGAAACTTTATTGTTTAATAACTTCCATGTTTACCATCCGATTTTACTCAAATTTTCAAAACACGTTCGCGAATGCCTACTTATTTATTATTTATATTTACTTGAAGCCGGAAATCACGACTATAGCTTATATACCGATTTTTATGATTTTCGGGGGCGGGAGTGGGCGTGGCCAAATTTCAAAACAAACTTGACCTGCGTGTAACAGATTCCAATGCTGTCACCAAATTTGGTAGCTCTAGCTCTTATAGTCTCTGAGATCTGTTGTTTCACACGAACAGACAGACGGACAGACGGACATGGCTAAATCGACTCTACTGGTGTTGCTGATCAATAATATATATACTTTATGGGGTCGGAGATGCCTCCTTCTGCCTGTTAAATACATTCTCGATTGGCACTAACTTATAATACCCTTGTACCCTATGGGTACCGGGTATAAATATATATCCCCACAACTCACATTGGTTTTCTGGATGCTCACGTTGGTGAGATGCATGAAGACATTATCGATCTCGGTCTGGTCGTACTTCTCGGTGCAGAAGCGACAGAAGCCCTCCTTGTAGAGATACGCCTTCAGGGGACTGAACGTGGTGACCAGGACAAAGAGGCGCAGGTCGAACTTCTTGCCGCCGATGAGGAGCGGGTTTTCGATGTACTTGGAGATGACGCAGCTGCCGCGACTCAGCTGGGGGCAGAAGGAGCGGGCATCGCAGGCGTACTTCTTCAGCTTGGACAGCTTGTTCACCAGGTAGATGCCCACGCCCTGCGACTTGCTGCAGGGCTTGACGATCCACGTGTGGGCCGGGTTCTGGTGGAACTCCTCCACGAACAGCTGGTAGTCCGCCGGCAGGACGAAGGTCATCGGTATGATGTCCAGGTGCTTGTAGCGGGTGCCACCAATGCCCAGCTTGGTGTCCGGCGAGTAGGTCTGGGCCAACGGACTGCCATGCCGCTCCAGATCCTTGCGGTAGCGCTTGATGTTCTTGATCAGTAGATCTTTGCGCGACAGCTCAATGGAGTTGGGAAAGTGGTTGATCACTCTGCGAAGCAAATTGAAGAAGGATATGGACAGGGTAAGCCTAGGCCACGAACACTTACTGATCGGATCGCATGCGATAGGGATGGTCGATGCCAAAGATGTAGCGACAGTTCTGGGTGCTGGCCCAGTAGAAGTTCCACTCGCCCTCGAAGGCCGGCACCTGCTGCCAGTGCCGCTTGTGGAAGTTGCTGATCAGTGCCGACTTGGCCCAGTCCGTGCTGTAGAACAGGCCCGATTGCGGCTTGGTCGCCTTCCGGTGCTTCCGGATGAGCGGCGAGGTGACCAGCTTGGCACCGACGAAGTCGTCATCGCTGGTGCAGCTGCCGCCGCCGCCCTGCTTCTGGCGAGGATTCATGGGCGCACTCGACTGCTTCTTCATTGCCGGCGCCGGGGAACAAGATGGTGGTTACAATTTTGGGACGAAGTTACTCGTGTCGGCCACTGGATGCTCCAAATACTAACTGAGAATTTTTCCCCCAATTTCGGGTTGTCGTTATTTTTGGTCTTTTATTTTTATATTATTTGACAACCTAGTTTCTGCCTGGGTGACCATTTACAGGATCTGGATATATATTCTGGAAAGTTCAGAAAGTGCAGAGATGGGGCAGACCCAGCATAGCATTTGCAGAAAAGAGTTTTGGTTTTAGGAAATAAAAATATCTTCTCTTGGGATTCCATTAGCTGTAATCGGATAGAAAAAATGCAAAGTCCCCTAAGAGTGCAGCTCAAAAGAAACTCTCTCGTTCGCTAATGCTTGTACATTACAGGCAAAGCGTGGAAGAGAGAGTAAAAGATCTGTCAGAAAAGCAAGCAGTCTCAGGATAGCAAGAATTGTTCTCTCATTTAAAGCAAAAGCGCCCAACTTACGCTTGTACATTGCACAATGAGTATTAGTTAGATATCAACATGAAACTTTAACCCATCATAATTATATACATATAGGCACATTCTAATTGAAAATGACCAGGATTAGACAACTAAATCCTATAGCTTTCATATGAGAGATCGGGTCAAATGTAAGATAACTGCATTCAACTTTGTAAACTTGATATTTATACTCTTTAACAGAATATAGAACATTTCGTCGAACCCAAGTTGGCTTCCTTTCTTGTTTATTGTTATACGGCTATGATACAGGGCACAAGTTTTCATTAATTAGCTACTTCATTAGAACCTTGAAAGAGACAACTATATGTCTTTTTTGGTTCGGATTTTTTTCGTAATGCGACTACGGTCAGACTAATTTAAAAGGTAAACAATAACAATGGCCAGAATTCGCAGTACATAATTATCAATTTCTGAAGTCCTCGTGCAAACACTCCTGCAGAAATTAATATGAAAGCCCTTACACTGATTATTACACCCGCTCGTGTACATAGATTTATTTAATTCATAATAATTACACAATTTCACGGCGGAAACCCCATGCCACCGAAAACTTATTTATAATGTTTATTTATCTTGCTTTTGTGCAGTATAGTTGCTAAAAATAATGCCAACCCTTCAGAAAAAACCAATATATTCTGTGAGACCGTTTTGTCTAATGAGACATTAATATACTTTTTAGATATAATTTAAAGCCTAATACTCACCAGCGCTAAACCTTAGCTAGCTAAAACTGATTCATAATTCTAGTGTGACC
>VNKF01000167.1:0-19281 GCA_008044355.1 Drosophila lacteicornis
CAGAGACTATAAGAGCTAGAGTTACCAAATTTGGTGACAACATTGGAATCTGTTGCACGCAGATCAAGTTTGTTTTAAAATTTGGCCACGCCCACTTGCGCCCTCATAAATCATAAAAAACGTTATAAGCTATACTCGTTATTTTCGGGTTAAAGTTAATAGATACAATAAATAAATAAAATAAAATGGACGTTTCCTGAAAATTTCAGTAAAATCGGATGATAAACATGGGAGATATTAGCAATAAGGTTAGAATTTTAACACACCGCCCTAAGGCACTGCTGTTGCAAGCTGTAGCCGAAAGGTGGCGCATTCGAGCCTTGGCCGTGCGATATAATGGCGCCAATGTATGCATGAAAAATGTATGTATGTACAATTTTAATTTGCCTTTTAGTGTGAAGCGCAAACGTTTAGGTACCGGGTATCTCACAGTCGAGCACAGTCGACTGTAGCTTTCTTACTTGTTTTTTTGTAAACTGGTGATATCAATTACCTTAGCACTTTATGCTTCTGCCTTTAAATACATAGAACCGACTTGACTTTGAATTAGAAAGAAGCCCTTGCTGTAAAGAGATTTAATTTAATTTCTGACACAATTATGATCATTGATCAGCCTGTAACTTCCATAAGTTGATTTGTGTACACTTTTGGGGCTTAAATAAAAAAAAAATAAACCCAATTTAATTAGTCAGAAGTTTGCAACGCAGTGAAGAAGGAATTTCCGATTCTAAAATTCTACATACATGAGTACATCCTTGATCAGCATTAGCAGGCGAGTAGATCTAGCCTTGTCCCTCTGTCCCTTTCTATGCAAATTAGTCCATCAGTACTAGAGCTATCGAAATGAATAGTTCCTAGTAGATTTTCTCTAGCATTTAGTATATAAGTGGGAAGAATCCTATAAAGCATAAAAAGCCGAGTGAATCTGTCCGTCTGTTCGTTTTTATTCGAATTTATTTATTTATTTATCTAATGCTAACAAATAGTATTAAACTAAGCGCTAACAGTGGTTTTGGAGCCATAGCAGCTTAGGCCTTCGGCTCGGGGCTTAAGTTGTGGGTCTACTGGGAGAATATATACATATTTACAAGATTATACTATTTATGAGATTCTTAGATTCTAATTGTATTTGTTTATTTATATTTTGTGCATTATTTTTGAGCTTTTTAAGAACTTTATGATGATGTGGGAGTTTGAGTTTATTCGAATTATTTTAAAGCTATCTGTATGAATCTTTTCTAGTACAGTTTCTTTAGAAAGAAGTATAGAAGTGCGAAGAATCCTAGAAAGCAATAAAAGTCAAGTGGCTTAAGCCATGTCCGTCTGTCCGATTATGTGTCCGTTTCTATGCAACATATTCTCTTAGTTCTGGAGCTATCTGATTGAAACTTATCTAGTATAGTTTATCTAGCAGAAAGTATATAAATGGGAAGCATCCTATAAAGCATCAACAGCCGAGTTAATTTAGCCATGTCCGCCTGTCCGTCTATCCGCTTCCAATGCTTCCCAGAAGTACATAAGCCGATATGGGTCGAATCCGACGATTATTTTATAGTATATCCCATAAAGGTGCCACAAAAATGATCGGAAATGAAAATGAATAGTGAAATCGACATATTTTTGTTAATTTTCAACAATTACGCATTCTTTATATATTTATTTTCTTGAATTAGCATTGATTCCTAAAGATTCATAATTGCCAATTAACTGTAGGCACAAATATGTATATTTATTATCACTTTTCTGGCGACTTTACCTCCTTTGCCAAATGTCTTTTTATATATGTATATTGATCTGTAGTTTCTCCTGTTCTCGATAAACTAATCGAAAATGTAAAAGAGTGATTCCTAATTCGAGGAGCATTGCATCATTTATTATTTATAGATAAAGCATTGCCTATCGTGGCAGGACAGAGAATTGCTTGGTTAGCGCGTCTGGAAGAGTATCCACTTTCACGATTCGTCGACTCAGCGTCTTTACTCCCCGAGGAGTAGGGCCCTGGAAGCTTTGAGTTTTGTACTGTAAACCCTATTTTTAGACCCCCAACTCCCTTCGTTTGATTATCATCCATTAATGTTGGTTAGATGTTGTGCCCCGATTACCCCTTTCTGGGTTATCTCGAGCTGACTATCGCCGGTTATCTATTGGATCGATAGCTGACTCTGGGGCCACCATATTGTTTTGCATAATTGCGCCAGGCGGCCGGCGATAAGTGTGCTCTGCCCTCATCCTCATCCGTTCCCGTTCCTGTTCCCATCCCATGGCTGGCCTCGGAACCTCCCCCAAGCCTGACACTATCATCCCCATTAGGCGGGCATTTTGGGACATCTGCATCGCACCATCGCTCGGTTATCTTATCCGGGACAGGGACCGGGACCGGGGCCAAGCTGGCCAGGATCGGCAAGGGTTGTTGCCTGGTGGACTCGGTGGACTTGGGGCCCTATAAAAGCCGGGGCCACCTGCTGGCTGCCATTCATTCGGTGCCGTGTGATCGATCCACGTAGGAGACCCGCATAAAGTGTTAATTTCTACTCATTTTTCATCAGTTCTTTTTCGGTGTTTGTTCGAAAAAAAAAAAAAATACGAAGTAAGAACGCGATTTGCATTTAAAAAAAAAAAAGATCGTGTGAAATTTCCAAAAAGAAGGCCAGGCCAACCGCATTTTGTAAAACTGTTCTTGTATTTAATTGTTTGTTCTTTGCATTCTTTTATTTTTATCACCGGAAGTTGCGACTACGACTGCAGTTTCTATATATTTTTTGTTGTTGTTGTTGTGTTCGTGTGCTCTCCGGCGTGTATTTATTCGGTATTTATTTTGGGTGAGTTGAAGGAAATTTGTTTGTAAATTCCCTTATGCAACAGGCAGCAGCACCAGCGAATTAGTCTAATTGTCAAATTTAAAAACGCAATGATTAGGTGAGAGTCGAAAAACCCAAAAGCCATCGACACGAGGCAGCGAGCACGCACCTGGCGATGATAATGGGGCTCCGGGTCATCCAAGTAAAAATAAAAATTAGAAGAAAAAAAGGGGAGAATTGGGAGATATTCTGTTTGAAAAATGTTGTAAAATAGATTTATTGAGTGATCAATTTGGTCTAGAAAACTAGAGAGAATAAACCTTAGTAGTTCTATTTAAATTTAATAATTTAATAGTTTACAAAGTACAAATCTCCTTTTTTTTCACAATAAATAATGTATGTACAGATTTATTAAATTAAAAATGTAATACAATATTTTGTTTAGTACAATTTTCTTTTAAAATGTTTACGTTTCTACTATATTTCCCTCAGAGATTATTAATTTTGTAAAAAAGTAAGAATCAATTAAAGCATTAAAAAAAATAAGGTCACATTGGCTAATTTTCCCTACATTTATGGGGTAACACTTGAAAATGTAGCTGGATACATGTTGAGCAATACCCCAACACTCAACGATGTTGCAAAGCAACTTTATTGTCTAAGAAATTGCATATTTATCATCGAAACGAATTCAAGGCTTTGTTTATTCAATATTATCATTCAAAATAAATAATATAAATAAATATATCCTGTGGAACTCAAAATATTTGATTACAAAATGAATTCCTGCCGCTTAACTCCCTTAAAAACTGTTTAATGTCATTAATACCAAAAGGAAACTCGACAAAAATGGCTAAATGTTAATATAATATGTTTAGATCTAGTTCCATGAATTAACTCTTAAATGATTATCCAGATTACTGACATTGTCTGGCTATTTTCCCCGAAATTCAAGCATAAGCTGAACAGGAAATGCGCCATATTTGTTATCAGAGAGAAAGTATTCACTATATAACAGGGATATATATTCATATATAGATCGCATGGAGCACACTCTCCACGTGCATAATCATAATTATCCGTATCATGGAGTTCTCCTGATCTTGCACAGATTGCATTAGAGCGGAAATGTTGATTGGTCGCTTGGTTGGCTCCTCGTTTGGGTCGCTGGGAGATGGCAGGGTGGGATGTGGGATGCGGAATGGGGTGGTCCGATTGGCAGGTGGTTACTCCATTTTTTTTTTTCTTATTGTTTTTTATTATTTTTTGGACACGTCAACCGAAACCGAAACCGAATCGAGTTCCATTTGATAAACGCAGTTGGTTACGCTCGGCCAAACTGTGTCAAATGTGTCGTCCACAGGTGCACTTGTTGCTACCTCACATGGGCCGGTGCCAGCCCCTGCTCCTCTCCAGCATCTGGACAGCCATTTGCCATGGGTATTTCATCAACATTCCTTCTGGACAATTCGATATGCTAACCCAGGAGAGGATGTACTTAATTAAGCTAAAACTCGAAGCTTTTTTTCCGAATCTCCTCTGATTTAACCCTATTCAATCTTCGGCTCGTATTATCATTTAATGGTTACCAGCTAGGCACCATCGATTACTCGGTGTGCGTGGCTCGTGTTCCACATATTTTTTAGAGCCCAACGGATCTGTGGAATATGGCATGATTCCGTTCGAGGGTTCGACCCATTGATGACGTTTAAAAAGTCATTAGAAATTATGAAAAATTAAGGTACTCGGGTACTTATTATATTGAATTTTATCATATTTATCATATTTAAGCAACTTCCTAATGCTCTTTTATTTATAAACATATTTAAGAGTGCAGAAATATTTTATCTTGACTTATTTTTACTCTATAAATCATTATAAAATATATTCCTGCTCCTATTATGCCCACTATTAAGAGTTCTTGCCATAAATCTTAAAATATATCAAGAGAACCTTCCATTTGGCATACTTCTGTTCAGATTTAACCATGTTAACCTCAGATATATGCACATGTATTTAATAATCGTTGTAACCACTTACTAGAGAGACCTGCACTTATGGTCAGCGAAATCATTCAGCTATGATGATGACGATGATGATAATGCAATCATCGTGATTTGTTTTGTTTTTTCCCTGCCAAACACGAACCGAGAATGACAATTTCTCATCAGAGGTTGCCCCTCTGGTTGCCAACCCAGAGATGTATCCATTCCGCCCACAATCCGGCCTAGTATCCGCCGTATTTCCCACCAAACTGACCCGCGGCCAATGCGATGTCAAACGTTGCATGTCGCTAAGTGCCGTTGATGTTGCAGTTGCCGTTTGCCGTTTGCAGTTTTTAGTTTTTAGTTTTAGTTTTTACTTTTTGGCTTGCAGTTTAGCCTTTGCTGACGATCTGCTGTCGGCAGAGACCAGCAATTATTTTATAACATTCGTTGTTGCTGCCTCTGGCTCTGCCGCTGCCGCTGCTGACTGACATTGTTCGGCTGCCCGTGGGTTTCTATAAACAATCAGCGAAGCGAGCGGCCAATTTTCACTAACTGCCACCAGCAACAACAATAGCAACAATAATAACAACAACTTCCAACAGCAGCCAAACGTGGAAAATGGAAAATGAGCAAGAAAATTCGTTTGGAACTTTGTTAGGCGAAGTTGGAAGTACTCTTAACTGGCTTAGGAATACCCAAACTCCAAGATCTCCTCTCCTTAGATTAAATTTTCCTACATTTCTATCAATAAATTGATTAACTTAACAGATTCTTTTATGTTTCTGCAAATAAAATAATATTTTATTTAAGTTTTTAGTAAACAAAGTTTAAGAAAGCGAAAATAAGTTCGTTTGTTGCATTAAAGATGCCACTAACTGCCACCAGCAACAACAATAGCAACAATAATAACAACAACTTCCAACAGCAGCCAAACGTGGAAAATGGAAAATGAGCAAGAAAATTCGTTTGGAACTTTGTTAGGCGAAGTTGGAAGTACTCTTAACTGGCTTAGGAATACCCAAACTCCAAGATCTCCTCTCCTTAGATTAAATTTTCCTACATTTCTATCAATAAATTGATTAACTTAACAGATTCTTTTATGTTTCTGCAAATAAAATAATATTTTATTTAAGTTTTTAGTAAACAAAGTTTAAGAAAGCGAAAATAAGTTCGTTTGTTGCATTAAAGATGCCACTAACTGCCACCAGCAACAACAATAGCAACAATAATAACAACAACTTCCAACAGCAGCCAAACGTGGAAAATGGAAAATGAGCAAGAAAATTCGTTTGGAACTTTGTTAGGCGAAGTTGGAAGTACTCTTAACTGGCTTAGGAATACCCAAACTCCAAGATCTCCTCTCCTTAGATTAAATTTTCCTACATTTCTATCAATAAATTGATTAACTTAACAGATTCTTTTATGTTTCTGCAAATAAAATAACAGCGCGCTCTGCTTTGATAGCTTTGCTTGTGCCTGTATCTGACCCTCGGGGCCTAGCTCTGGGCACCCCTGCTCAAGGAAGAGAAGCAGTAATTCCGTGAAACTCCTTGTCGCTAATGCCATTATACCCTCTAAAAGCTAGAGCAGATGAAAAGCTGCCACTTTGGAACAATGCGGGGGACAAAAACGGAGCCAAAATCTTGGTCCAAATCAATTTGCTGCCTGTGAATGGGGGCAGCGGCAACGACGTCGACTCACACACAGGTGGCGCTGCTGGGCTTCCACATCCACATCCACATCCACATCCACGTCCGAATCCGAATCCAAAGCCGAGTCCACAAACCACGTCCATTTCCGTTTCCATTTAGTTTCGCGTGCTTCTAACGAGCTGAGCCAGCTTTGAGGCCTAAATGGCGCTGTCGAGGGGCGTAGAGCCATCAAGAGGGGCTTCGACCAAAAGGGGGGTTAGCCATTCATATACGCCAGGGTTGCCATGGCTACCTACCAGCAAGTTGCTCAATTTGCATCGCGTTTAACCTTCGCCTGTAATTGCATGTGCCGGAGTCAGAGTCGCAGTCGCAGTCGGAGTCGGAATCGGAGATAGATGCACCTCCCGAGATCGCACTCATCAGATGCACATGCAGTTGAGCAAGGGCTTAGTCTTGGGAAGGGGAATATCGGGTGGATATATCCTGAAAAGGGGTACAGAAGGTGCTAGGATTTATTCAAGGATTTGGATACAAATCTTAAGTATGACGAGTATGGGTTATAAAATTCTGTGAGTTCTTTATAGAATGTTTTATTGGATTTAATTTTTGGCAATTAATGTTCAAGGATGCTAAGGATGCCAAGTACAGTATAGTTTGATAGCCTCGGCAAAGCCTTGAGCACGACTTCGGCTGGGGCCTCGGGGCCCAGCTCAGGGCATCACTGCATCCGATCCCCTTTTAGGAACGCCCCTGTTTTCGCCATGTGCGATCGCTGATCGAAAAAATGGCCAAAATGCATTTGTCACGCAAGCCGCTCCACACATTTGTGGCATTCTTTCGCCTGATTTATATCGCAGATTGACGGATTAGTGTGCAATTCAAGCCTGGCCTCCAACCCAGGGGCCACGCCTCCTCCTCTCTTGGCCCGGCCGCGGATCTTGGCTTTGTCTTTGGCTCGATTCCCACAACCTTCCCTCTTTGTCAGCCGCACTTTTCGGCTCTAGGTCAGCAGGGGAGGCGCCATCCCCCCTCGCTTTTTTTCAGATTTTTTTTTTTAGCAATTACGCAGAGACGCCGACTGGCGAACAAATGCTAATAAGCATTAAATTATGAAAAGATTTTTCGTTTGCAGGCCAGTCGGGCCGTAAATGACGAAATTTAAGCATCCATATATTTATGGCCCAGACTTTTTGCACTGGAAAACTACTGCGAAAACACAGAGGGCGCTGAAAGGGGGCTGCGTTTCGGCGATTTTTATTGGCAAGTCGCGCAGTTGCATAAACACAAAACACAAAATAGCCAACAGAGAGGAGCCGAGGAGCCGACGACAGCAAATGGAAATATGTTCACCTGAGTCCGAGTCTGAGTGTGTGTTCGCCAGCCAGCAGAGAAAAAAGATATATACATATATTGCAAATTTCAAACAACGCAACTAAATACTTATAACTAAAAACCAAAAGCAAAAAAGAAGTGAAAAACGAACTGCTGCCGAGTAAAAAGTAACTAGAACGCCCATAAAAAAGCCGAACAAATTGAGCGAGGCGCTGTCGTCGCCATTCCAGCTTTTCCCCCGTCACTCTCGGCATTTTCCAATTAGCCAAGACACTAATAACCCTGAAGAAGCACAAAAGTATGTTAAATCCTTAGTCAAAGAGGAAAGTTTGACCCACTTGGCGGCTCAATAAACATTTCAGGTCTAGGATCTAGAGGGCAAGCACAGAATAAATGTTTCATTTTAGTTTTTGTTGGAAACATTTTTAGTTAAGAAATATATTAAATAACCTTATTTTAAAATCCTTCCCTTTTTTTAGGGAATTCTCTAACAATATGTCAAAGAGGAAAGGTTCAATAAACACTTCAGTTCTAGGATCTAGAGGCCAAGCGCAGAATAAAAGTTTAATTTAAGTTTTTGTTGGGAAATTGGTCATTTAAACAAATTTAAAAAATATAAAACAACCTACTTTAAAGTCCCCTGTAGGTATTTTCCCTTTTTTTTCTAAAAATATGACTCCAAACGCAAGCTATTTTCTTAGAGTTCATCCGAATGCAATCTTTTCTTCTTTGATTTCCTCAAAAAATCGGAGTACCTATATTTGCTTTGGCTTAAATGGAAATGGGAGTTTGTTTGTCCGCCAAAAAACTTAGTTTCCTTTGGGTTTTTCTTAATGTTTGCCTTTTCATTTAGTTATCGTTAAATGAATCTTGGTTGGCCCAAATGGAAACGAGAACAATTGCAGCAAGGTTGGAAATATAAATATAGAAAGAGGGATAGGAGCACAGGTAAGGGCATGAAGGTGAGAATAATATGAGAGATATAAATAAAGGAGATATAAAGGAGTTTCTTATAAAGAAGATTATTTCCTAAGAACTTTTAGTATTTAAGTTATCCATTTTATTATAATTGTTTTTATTATTAGGTTATAAGAAAACGTATAGTGGTGGAATATTTTTGAGGTGGGAAAAGTGTTCAGCACAAATTGCCCTTAGAAGACACATATGTATCTTTTACCCATTCAAAGCTGGAACCAACCAGAAAATGTTAATGAATCCCAATCTCGGATAATTAGAAGTATATTTGAGTCTAGTTTTGTATAAATATTTATATAAAATTATGTATACATCGTAGATAGATCGTATATCCTGGGAGGCTTCCTTCTTCGCTTTGAGATCAACACTCTTTACACTCCGCTGTTTCTGCTAGCCTCCATTGCTCGCAACTGTATCTGGTATCTAGCTCTGGTATCTATGCCTCTGATCTGTGTGTATCTTTTGGATATTCGCGTCTATGCTCGAGGTGTGCATCTTTGCATCTTAAAAATGGAACGAGCAAGACGACGACGGATGGAGCGACCGACCGAATTGAAGCGCGTTATTTGAATTTGATTTCTTGTCTGAATTTTAACAGCAACGTGTTAAATGAATGCCAACACAAGAGCCGTGCCCCGACGGCCGACGGCCGACAGCCGGCGGTGCGGTCTTCATCTCAGGTAACTAGTATCTATCCATCCATCCCAGAGAGGCGATGCTCGCACCTAACCATGTGCTATGTACCATTTACCTCCATGCTGCTGCTGGGGCCTCCTCCTCGGACGATGATGGATGCTGGGCTCTGCTCTAGATCGGGTTGGCGACGTCAGAGAGCGTTTCGTCATCGATCTGTATCTGTATCTGTATCTGTATCTGTGTCCACATCCCTGCATCCGTATCCGCGTTTTGTGTCTCCAGCTGGAGACACAGCTGTATCTCTCACTCTATTTCGCCTTCGGTGACCGCTTTCTATAACTTATGCACGTACCGCCTATGTGGGTATCTGTGTTGGGACAGTGTTTTCCACATATTGATCGAACGTGTGCAAATAAAATACAATTTAAATATTTATTATCTTTGCAGTTCGTTAGCATCTTGTATCTGTTTAGGGGGCAGCGCCGCAGATGTCAATATTTTCAATGGGGATTTAACATAGATAGGTTCAGGGGAAGCATAGATCACTCTTTGGGAATTTACTTTCATTAATTTACAATAACTTTACAACTAATTCGAAGTTTAAAGAGTGGCTTCTATGGGTAAAAAATAGAAACCTTTTATCGGGTCTTAAGAATTGAAGATTTTCTGCTAACTTGTTTATTAGGGTTTATTAGGGGTATATCCTTAAACCATCCTTAAGAATCCAGTACATACAACCCCCTAGGTAATACAGTTTTCAAGCAAAACAAATCTTACAAAGAGTTTTATCCGTTCAATCCTTCTATCGAAATCTATCGATAACTATTTAAATAACAGTTGCGGTTACTTCCCGATAATAGCTTACCATGTCCCCCCTATGTAATGAATTGTTTCAGCAAAAAAGTTCAAATTTAGAGAAACTATTGCCTATAAACCCTCTTTCCTAAGCCACTGTCTTGGCCTGGTTAGTGTGACCTCAATAGTGAATGGAGTATGTTTTAGAAAAATATTAAATCAATCATAAATATTTATTTATCATAGATAAATTCCTTAAATACACTTCTTTAAAATGTTACAGCACAAAATATTACAAGTTTAGAGAAAGTGGCGGGTATGTTCGCTTCTATCGATATTTATCGATAACTAGTTGCAGTCATTTCCGATAAATTGCTTACTGGTCCCCCCTAAGTTATAAATTGTTTCAGCAAAAAATGCAAACTTACACTAGGAGCCCTCTGCCTAAGCCACTGTCTTTTCTTGGTTAGTGTAACCTCAATAGAGAATGGAATTGTTTCGACTCCCTCTTCTGACTCCTCTGCCGCCAGGCAAAGGGTTTTCTCGCATTTTCCCCAAGCAGAAAACAGAGAAAGAGAGAAAACCAGACAGGGTATGAGGAAGAATTTATTATACAATCGATTCGACCTATTGGCGCCACAAAGGGGGGCTACTTAACGCATGTTAACCTGGCCTGTGGATGTGGCACAAGGAAGCCAAGAGTCTGGAGTCTAGAGTCGGGAGCTGAAGGAGCACGAGGCAAGGTAAGGTTCCCCCAATTCGCTTTGCATTCGCAACAGAACGAAATGCATTTGAAAAGCGATTGTTAATGTTGTTACAGTTGCTTTTGCCGCTTTTGCTATTGCTGATAAAAGAAAAGCCCCAAAACTAATTAACGCCTGCAACGTGTTTGCCGCCTGTATATACTTATTTATGTACATACTATATAGTATATATATACCGATTCTCTCTCTCTCTCTTTAGCCCAACCGTTGATAGTGGCCCCAAGCCGAAAAGGTGCGACCGAGATAGCCAGAATGGGCCTGGGGTATGGGCTCTGGGGGTCTGGTCTGAACAACGAAACAACGGGCGTATATGCCGGGAATATATACAGATAAATATATATTCCTACCGCCATGGGTTGCCTGTATTTTTATCTGCTAATTAAACACAGACGCTCGATTGCGCCAACAGCGGTAACAACCCGCTTAAAGTCAACGACGTGGCCATATGGAACGCTAACGCTCTCTCCCATACACCCAAAAACCCAGACTATATATACACACCCGGGGAGATATACAGTCATGATATACCCCAAAAGCCACTCTGATATATTTCTAATTGCTTGCACAGCAAAAAAAAGTACGGCTCCGGTTTTAGGTTTAGGTTTAGGTTTAGGTTTAGGTTTCCCATCGCCCCAAAGGAACAGCAGAGCAGTCTGGCGTCCGTTTCTATCTCTGTACATGACACGTAATACCCATATGTGTGTATATGTACTATATATCTGGTATCTATATCTTTGGGGGGCTTATCCTGCTGTGCCATCCCGCTCCAAGCCAAACCTTTCGGCGAGTCAGCGTGTGAGTGCGTGGATATCTTGGCTATTTGTTTTCATTTAACAACTTGCTATCTCCGCGTTCTCTCAACTGTCGAAAAGAGGGAAAAACGATCTCCCCGTAGAACAGATACGATCGAAACTCTATAGCTTGAATCATTATGCACTTATTACTTGAATTTAACATTTTAAAAGTTGTTCTCAAAAATAAGAAATAAATTATGATAACTGCTTTATGTAATCGATTGTTGCAGCATACAAATTTAAGGTTATGATCACAGAATTGTAGAATAATTTGAATAATTCCCCTTAGGTAATGAGTTCTTGCCGCAGTAAATGTTGAATGTTAACAGTTAGAGGTGGCTATTATAAGCTTAATCGTTTTATCGATAACTATCGATATGTAAGTAATAAGCAGTCATTGGCTTCCTTATCCCCCTATGTAATGAGTTGTTTCAGCCAATTTAGACTTTGAGGTAGAGAAACTTGATCGCTATAGCCACGTTTGCCTGTACAAAGTGCGGTGCAGCGGCGCAACGTCAGCAGAGGCGGCGTCGGGGATGGAGATCGGAGATCGGAGAGCGGACGAGCGCTGAGAACAAACAAAATGAGCAAAATAAGCAAATAAAGCCAGCACTGTCGCCGTTGTCGTCTCCAGCGGTACAACACAGACGCACACATTAACAATTTGAGTAACAACAAAAAAAAAATAAAAAAACGAAACGAAAGAAAATAAATAAAAACAACAACAAACGTCGCTTAATTTCAAGTTAAATAGCCGACGCGCATTATTTGAGTTTTGAAATGGAGAGCACAAGTCGAAGTTGCTGGCTACGTGTGCATATCGCCATATATCCATATATCCACATATGTACAGATACAGATACAGATACAGATTCAGATGGAGATAGAGATAGAGAAACAAGTGAGGTTATGTGCCCCACGGAGCTCCAGCTCCCATGATGGATGTCTTTTATCCATTAACCCCTGCGACAGTGCCTCTTTCTCTGACACCACCGCACCTCAACTCTCTTTGGCTATCTCTGTGTGTTTTTTTTTTGTGAATCACAGAGCTCTGACTCACAACTTAGATGTGACTGATAAATTAAGTAATTAAATCAATGTCCTTTGGGTCTTAATAAATGTCAACTTTTAGGGATTACGTGGGAGAACATAAGGGATATCCCTTTTGGTTAATTTTAACTGATGCTTTCCAAAATTAAATTACAGGTTGACCCTAGGTTGGTTCTTGTTTTTTATTATACTTATTGGGTCTCCATGAATGATTTGACTTAAACTGTTAATCTTAATTACAATAAAGGTCTTAGTTATTAAATATATTATTGCCTTCTTTGCTCGAACACTTGAAATTTTTACTTATTTTTGGTTTCCCAAATATTAATTAACCAACAAATATAGGTACCTTGAGGAAAAATAAAAGAATTGTCCTATTGACTTAGGAAATATGGCAGAAATATTATTTTAGAAAGAAAGTCATGGAAATTAGAACTCTTTTTGATTTAGAATTATGATAAAAGTTATTATTAACTAATAGCTATTTTTATTAGCTGAGTTTTCTTTATATTTCTATTATAAACAGACGAAACTTAGATTATTAAAGATGGTTTTGGCTAAGATCTTAACTCTTTGTGTTTATTTATTAAATAAATATAATTTAAAGACAGATATCAAGTATATTTAATAGATATAAACTTGTTATTCAAGTAAACTATAGGAAAATATTACGCTTTAAAATTACAATTAATTTATTTTATTTGGGAGATGACACTTTTCCTTTTTTCTTTTTTGAAGTGAACCTTTGCCTCTTTTGTCCAAGATATGTATTAAGAATTAAGATAAAAAGTATGATTAATAATGATAATAAGAATTATAAGTAATACTTCTTATAAATTATGACAAATCAATTACTCTTTCGTTGTAATAAAAGTTAACTGAGAACGAAAGAGCTATTGATTTGTCTGAACTTATAAGAAGTATTACTTATAATTCTTTATTTTTGCTCCTACTGATAACTAGCCGAACAGTAAAGCTATTTTCCGTTTCTCTGGTACTTGAATTCCCCTTTCTTTTAGAATATGAAAAGTATAAAGATTTTTTTTTTTTAATTAATTGTAGTTTTATATTAAAGCTTGGAATGATCGTTTCCCGAAGAGTCTTTGTCGTCCCTTAAGCGATCCTTTCTCTCCTCCTTGTCGCCCCCAAAAATATGCACATGCCCTGTTGCGCCATCCTCTCGCCCTCTCTGTCGCACGCGGCTTCGTGCCGGGCTTCGGGTTCGAAGCGTGCACTTCGGCTGCAGCAACCGCTCGCTCGGCTGCAGTTCGGGTCGCGTGCGTTCGGCTATCGGCCATCGGCTGTCGGCTTGCTCGCTATTTCCCGGCGGCGCACTGCACGTTGCGATCACTCGACGATCGGTCTCGCAGCGAAGTGGACGTATTCCTCCTCCGTCTCCGCCTGTGTGTCTCTGTCGCGTCAGCCGGCGTCGGCCCGGCCACCCCCTCGATAACGCCCCATCGAAAAATAGAACAAAAAAAAATAATAAGAGACCAGAAACAGAACACTAATAATTTGCTAAAAACGTTTCCATTTTGTAATTATTTTTTGCGTTACGCGTCGCGGTATTAAGTGCCAATAATTAACAAGCTTTTATTTTTTGTTACCAACATTTTTTTTATTTGTTTTCGCCTGTGAACCACGAAAGTAAGAGCCCAAATAAAATAAAATAAATAATATAAACTGAAAAAAACTGAGGCATAAATCCCGCCGAGCTGCCAAATCGAAATTGAAAATCGCCGCTCAGCTGACAAGTAAAAAACCGAAGAAACTGTAAGTCGTTGCTGGTAAAAACCCTAAAAACTAAGCACTAAGCACTAAGCACTAAACACTAAATGAAAAATGCAAAATGCAAAATGCAAAATGTAATTGTTGCCGTCAAACTTAATAATGTTCATTAATAGCAGCGTGGAGGGGGAGGAAGGGGCGGGAGAGACAGCGAGCGAGAGAGGGAGAGAGAGTGACTTGGCTTAAACTTGAGTTATTCTTCGACTTTTTGCTTTATCTGTTTTTTTTTGTTATTTTTTTTTTTTCATTTGTTTCAAGTTTTTTCCGTTTAAGCCCGCCTTGACTTTCGACTTTTGTCGCGTCTTGACATCTCCTCTTATTAACTATGTAATTTCCCCCTTTGTTTTATTGCACTGCACACACTAAATTATTGTCTTTATTATTACTCATTTGCGGAGCTCTCCATTGAAGTGCGGAAAAGATTAAGAAACGCGGCCAGAAATGTATTGCCAATATGTTAGTATATATAGTATATATAGTCTTGGAATTTTTCAGGAAGCCAGACGGAGATATCTCCCTTTCTAGATTTAATAGATTCTTCAATTTTACATTTCGAATAGTTAATTAGAGTAATTAAAGCTGAAGGTATACCTATCGAAATCTTGTTACTTTTTTCGCTCTAATTTCAATGGTAATTATTTCTAACTATTTCGAATAGTTTCTTAAGTAAAGGGTCTTCAGATCAGGCATAGAGAATGTGCATTTTACAGGTAAAGTAAGTTATTCCCCTGGGAATTTGTCTTAGACAAGAAAATATTTCAAATGTTCATCTAAAAAACTTAATAATTTTAAGTTTGGCATTCCTTGTGCATTAATAAGTATACCCAGTCCCATTCCCAATTATCTACATATAATTTATTACGTGATAAACTAATTCACTTTCTGGAGGATTTATCCCAGACAAGTTCAGGTTAAAATATATTAAGAGAACAACAAAATATCTCGGAATGCTAACTTAGAAGTCTAAATAACTTAGAGTTTCGAGTTCTGTTTGTAATCATACATACTTAAGGTGAAGCATTACATGAGGCATCTAGTATTAGAGATAAACTAATTAATTCTCTCTATTAAAACAGCAAGAAAATAACTGGGAATGTTCTTTTAGAGTTACGAATTCTGTTCGTAATTCTCTATATGTAAGGTGAAACATTACGTGAGGCACCTGGCATTATTACCTGGCAGTAATTTGCTAGGAGGCCTTATCCTAGACAAATTTAGGTTAAAATATACAATATTAAAAAAGCAACAAAGTGTCTATGTTCCATTCGTAATTATTCCTATGTTCGGTGAAGTTCGATGATAAAGCCAGCTGAGATCTCTATTTAATATATAAATTAAAACTGAACATGGAATCGGAATGCTGGAATCCCAAATACCTGAGATAAGGACTCGGAATCGGACTCGAAACTTTCCGCTGGAGCACCAGACTAATTGAGTTAGTGGTTATCGGCCCGTTTTGGTCATCGGGTAATTTGTCACTTTCGATTATATTCCTATCAGTCAACCGAGGGCCTGACTCGAGTGTGGAGTGGAGAGTTCTTGGGCAATAATTTGTCAATTATTATGTATTCGCACTGTATATTATAAGATCAGGCAAAGGGGAAATTTACAGTCATAGCCAACTTAGCTGTTGTTTCCTCTGTTCCTACATTTATTATTTTTATAATATTTGTTTGGTTCGGAATGCCAGCCCCTAGTAACAAACAAAACAACTTAGCTAAGCAATGTTCCCAGGGTTTCTGGAGTTTTTCCTTACGGGAGAGAGGTTTGGGCAAAAATCTGCTGATTCTCGCTGACACACAATTCCCCGAATCGCCGCCGGACGCCGGGTTTGTTGAGTCTGAAATCCAAACACCGGGCTGATAAGCCTCGATTCCACTCCCCATTCCCCCCAATCCCCCGAGTCGCATTACAGAGATCCTAGACCTGATCAGGAGTCGGGAGACGGGATCGCATCGAATTGGATCCAGCAAAGAAAACGGGGAAAATGAACGGGAACAGGCAATCGTTGAATGTTTATTTATAAACAAAATACTCCACGGATTGGGTTGGGTTTGGGCTTGGCTGCGGATATCTTTGTGGCATGGCAACGATAAGATAAGGATCCCAGAAACCAGAGCCCGGCAAAGACGTCAGCGGGGTAATGTGACTAAGGCGTAAGCGATTCCAATTAATATTGATCGAGCCATGCTCCACGCATTTGTTTATATTTCCCGATAATTGCACACTTTCCGCTTACGCCAGATATCAGCTATATATATATATATATATATATATACTTGCTACCCTGACAACTCAACTTGAACTTGGCTTTTGCCAAGTCAGTCATTCATTTATGGCTGAGACAATCAAATATTTTACGGCCTTATTTTAAATATTATTTGAAGGGGAGTTGTGAAGGAAGTGCTTAGCAACTGGGACTAAAGTTCTGCATTTTAAAGTTCTGTATTTTGATTTGAAATAACTGATTAAAATTGAGATTCCAATTTCCCGTGCTTTGTAAATCGATTTTTTAAGCGACGGCATCTTCCTCTGCGCTGTTATCGATATTTGCGGTGAGGCATTACGTGAGGCGTCTAGCCTCTAGTAGATACAGCTTAGATTCATGTTTGAAATGGGAATTGGATATCTTCTTCTTATTTTTATTAGCTATTCTTTCACTTATTGTTAGTATCGTAAATAAAAAGACATAAATAAATATATAATTCTTCCATTTAAGAATTCTTCGAATCAAATTCTCTTTTTTATCTACGGTTTTCAGCTGGAAAGCTTTTACATATACTTCAGCTATCAAATTTCGGCTATACTTTTTTTTATGGCCAATGACACATTTCTCTTTTTTTTCGGTGGAAGTTTGCCAACTTCCGGTTGCTAGGCGACTACTCCGCACCCTCTAGAGCCTTCCCTCTCCCCCCAAAATCCCCGTCAACCTGTTGCTTAACCCCTATGCCAACATTTTATTTTTATCTTATCGCGTCTGGAATTTTTGGTTTTTTGGGTTCACTGTCGTCTCTCTGCGTTCCCATATGACCTGGAATATCTGTATATATACACCATATCTCAGGCGGTGGTGACGCCAAATTGATCGATGTGTCCATAGATCGGACTGGCGGTGAGTGAATAATATTTAACCAATATTTGTTTACGAAACACACAAGTGTTTTTTTCACACCCGGTAACTACATGGCAGCCATGTTGCAAGTGGTTCTACGGTCGCCGTTCTCCGGTCTCCGGTCTCCAGTCTTCGGGTATCCATTCTCCGCGAGCTGTTAATGTTGATAACCCAGTTTGCACAAGTGTCTTTTCGGCTTTTCTGCTTTTCTGCTATTCTGCCTCTCAGCCGGGGCTCTCTGGGATACCCTAACCCAACCGGACCGGACCGAACCGAACGAACCGAGAGGGTATAATTACACACTCATGAACTGAACTGAACTGGAGTCGGAATGCCGGCCGAACAAACAAATGAAACAAAACGGAGGATCGGCTTGTATATAGCCTACAGACATGTGTCCACAGATACATGTGGATATTACTGGGTCTACAGTTTTGGAAGGGCTTTGGGCCACGAGTGTGGGGAGTGATATTTGTGGGCGATTTCCAGAAATCATCTAGGATCATCTAGGGATGGCTATTTCGGGGAGTCAGAGGGCTTTACTTTCAAGGAATTTAATGCTTAGGATAATTATAATAATTTAGAAAGGCTTTGTTTGGGCCACGAGTGTGATATTTGTGGGGGATTTCCAGAAATCATCTAGGATCATCTAGGGATGGGTTTCCATTTGTATTCTGGATATTTCGGGGAGTCAGATGGCTTTACTTTCAAGGAATTGAATGCTTAGGATAATTATAATAATTTAGAATTGTCTACGCATCCCTTTTATATTTTATTTATTTTATTTGAATTAGTTAAGGCTTAAAAATATAACATTTCAATTTATTTCTTAGTTATACAAGTTAACAAATTTTAGGAAATACTAGGTGCCTATTCTGCAAACTTTGATAAATTCCAGAGTAAAAATAATATAAAGATATTTTATATTTTAATGCATGTGTCCCTTATCCCTCTTGATTAAAACCCAAGGAATTTCGCTTAAATTATTTTTTATTAGTTTAAATTTTCTTTTTTTTAACCATAACTTGATTGTATTTACAAGTCTTTTAATAGAAAATGATTAATGTTCCCAGTCTTTAGCCTTCTTTTAGCTCTTAATTTTAAAATAATGACAGAAATGAACTTTTACAGTGTTAATTTCCATAACTTAGCTTATTACGTGGGCTGCTACATATATTTCTGGCCTAATAATGAAAATACGAATATTTATTAAGGAAAATAGTTTTATTGTTTTTCAAAATATTCTCCATCAAGATTTACACACTTTTGCATGCGCTCAAACCAATTTTCGAAGCACTTTTTCCACTCTGATTGACACACCTCAAAAACATGGTTTTTGAATGCTTCAACAGCATCTTCTGGCGACGAAAATCGTTGACCACGCATTTTCTTCTTGATGTGAGGGAATAAAAAGAAGTCATTTGGTGCCAAGTCAGGACTGTACGGCGGATGACCCATCAATTCGACGTTTTGGCCAGTCAAAAAGGCGCTGGTTTGAGCCGATGTGTGAGAGCTCGCATTGTCATGGTGCACAATGATTCGTCTTCCCTTGTTCGTTTTTCGAATTTCACCGAAGACTTCAGGCAAACAAATGGTG
>VNKF01000168.1:0-11380 GCA_008044355.1 Drosophila lacteicornis
TAAGCGAAGAAAGACGAAGAAGAAGGACATGAAGATCATTGGCATCATAAAATCGCTTGGCATTCCAATAAGATCCCACTGCAAACTTCAATGATGATGAAAATATAGATATTGGACCAATGACGACTATATGCCGATATTGCAATGCGTTAAAGTTTAAAGAGAATCGGCCGAATTGTGCTGCGCAAGTGGAAAAGTCAAACTGGATCTATTACTTACACCACCACAGCCACTGAAACCATTGTTCGATTGAAGTGATTCCGATTTCAGCCATTTTCTTCAACACATCCTTGAATACAATAACTGCTTTCGAATGACTTCCTCTGGAGCTAATATCATTCGATAAGGCGGCTTTATGCCAACTTGCAAGGTAAAAGATACAACACACATAACCAATCACTCACACCAACACAATGGATTGCAACACATAACAACTACATACCAACACAATTGATTGCAACACATAATAACTGCATATACACCACACACTACACCATCACACGATCAGAAGCTACACCGTATTCTTCAAAAATGATTGTTTGCAATTACAGATACAAGGACAATTATATCATTTGCATGGTTCAATGGTGTAACCACCAGATGAACCGCATCAATTTCTGCAAACATATTTTATTTCGTCGATGGTGGCTCAGCTGAATGTGCGGTTGTAGCGTAGGGAACACCGGTTGAAGAGGGACAATTACAGGGAATTCTGTATTCTCACTTGACTTCCTAATTGTCACCCAACGTCCAGCTTGTCGATCGCTATCACAACAGCGGAGCGGGACCCTTTGAACCCTAGCTCTAGCGAGGAAGCCTGGAAGAACTTCGTTAGGTGAAGTTTGACAACGCCTCGGTGTACAGCCACTTTTTGCGATAGAGTTCTCGTTCATTTCGTTGTGAACTTGAGAAGAAGAGAAACGCAAAAGTGTTGCCGATCTTGCATACAGAATTTTATACCGCGTGCTAGAGTTTTGCCACTTCGATTTTAGTGAATTATATTTGAAGCCTGATGTCAAGCCAGGAATATAAACAGTACCTTACGGTAACCAGCCAATTGGTAAATATAAGAGTCGATTTGTGATTTTTTTTTTAAGAAGAAGAAGAAGAGACCGTAGAAACCGGCCGGCAAGGTGAACGCCCAGGCGGCGTGATCACGCCGTCCCTATTAAACACTAGTCTACATGTAAAATGTAAAATTTTCAAAATTTGATATATTTTCAACATTACTTAAATGGTTCGATTTTCAATGATCCAATTGCAGACTGCAAGGGTATACCAACTTCGGTTTACCGAAGTTAGCTTTCCTTCTCGTTTTTAATTTCCATTAAGTACTAACGGGTTTTCACTGCAAGATTTCACGAGAATTTTCGAGGACTTTTCTCCCACAGCTAACAGAGCTCATTCTGCCTCTTGTGACGTGAAAATTTCCAGCGCCTTTTCCGGCGGGGAAATCGTGGAAACCTAGTACGGCGACCAATAATGCTAATAAAAAAAACTCTTGTTAGAGAACCTCCTCGTCTGCCTTTATTAATGGATATTTAGCTGTTTCCTCGTGGTTCAGATTTTAGTGAGTAATTTTTTTTTTCCCCCTGTGCCTTTTTTTAAAAGCGAACGACATGGTTTTTTTTCTTGCCGTACAGTCGCAGATAAGAAACAGAAAGGCAAAACATAAACAAGTAAAAAAATTGTATTGCAATTTGAAAGCGTTTCTTTTTTTTCAGGAAATATTTACCTTGTCGCAAATATTGTTTAATGTTGTTTATGATTTCTTGGCAATTCAATTAAAAGCACATGGTGCTGTAACCTTATCTTATTCTTTTCTTGTTTAAATGGGAGGAGCGTTTCGAATGCTCAGCGTGACGAGTTTTCAGAAAAGAGATCGAGGCCCGATGCTATGGACCCGACGAACCGTTTTCCGAATCCCCATTCGGTATTAATCAGCTGGTGAATTCGCACATGTCACTAGAGAGGGTTGACAGACAAGATCTCGACAGTAATATCGATATTTCCCTAGGGCACCTAATTATTTGATTTTTGAATGTCAACTGCCGGTAATTTTTCTCGCAGGGAGCCACTACACGGAGAAATATACAGGGAACACAACAGTTAAAGAGACGAATTATTGAACAGTTGCAAGCATTTGCTCACCCTAATAATGCTATGGTTAATATGTTCAAAAAGGCATTTGAACGAATTCCATCGTATACGCAAAAATTTGTCGTAAGAGCGGATTGTACCCCAACAGGTGAACATGTGCGAAGATTCAATGCACCCAACGTTAATGATGTTGCTGCAATTATTGTTGGCGATTCAACTAAATCGCGAGACATTGTCGTTCAGCGAAGAAGCAATATCATGTATCGTGTAAACGAGACACATCGTTTGTACGATGCGTTGCAATATCCAATCATTTATTGGCAAGGGCAAGACGTAATACGACATCATGTTGAAGTCGATCCAATTACAGGTACAATGTGCTTACTAAGAATTTTGGTGACACACGTTCTTATAAGTTTTCTGTGGAATGGCAGAAGCGTGGACTCCCGCATGCTCATATCCTAATTTAGTTGCTAAACAAATTTCATTCAAATGAAGTGGATCACATCATATCAGCTGAAATTCGCTTTTTTTTTTTTTTTTTTTTTNTTTTTGGATAACACACATATTTTATTTTTACGTTAAGCAACCAAATTAATGGTTATAAAATGTAGGGACTAGCAATAGTAACAATAATAACATGGAAGCATAACATTAATGTTTCCATGTTATGCAGCGCTCGGTTTTGGATCCTTTGCATGCGCATAATGTTCGAGTCAGACGCCGTACCCCATATCTGGATGTAATAGGTCATTGAAGGGACCACTATTGCCTTGTACAGAAGAACTTTGTTACTTAGACTTAGTTGACTCCCTCCTCTAAGCATCCAATTGAGCTTCCTAAGCTTATTCCGACATGTGGCTGCAATTTTGGTGGTGTGCTGCCTCCATGTGAGCCGCTTGTCGAGGATGAGACCCAGGTACTGTGCCTGAGGAGCTTGAGGGATGAGCGTGTCCTGGAACTTAACCCTAGGAACGATTTGGTGCCTTAGGGAGAAGTTGCAGTGTTGAGATTTGTTTCCGTTAATGCAGATGTTCCATCGATTCGTCCACTCACTGTAGAGCTCTAGGAAGTTTTGCATCATTCTGGAAGCTTCAATCCGACACGAAGAGTTAGCAATGAACGCTGTGTCGTCAGCATACGTTGCCAGGAGGGTACCCGGATCACTGAGATTTGGCATGTCAGAGGTGTATAGGGTGTAAAGCACAGGAATCAAGAACCTACCATGAGGTACGTCAGCTCTTATGCGTCTGATGGTTGATCTCTCACCTCTCACTTCAACCATGAAATTTCTATCTAGCAGATATGACTTTATCAGAAGAAACTGAGCAGTTGGCAATTCGTATTCTAGTCACTGATCCCCATCTACACGACATTGTGACGACACAGATGGTGCATGAACCGTGCGGTGCATTAAATTCATTATCACCTTGCATGACTGATGGAAAGTGCACAAAACGATATCCGCGACCGTTAGTTGCTGAAACAGTCACAGAGATCGATGGAAATCCAGTTTATCGTCGGAGTTCAAAAAAAGATAATGGTCGAACTATCAAAGTTAAAGTTCAAAATCAAGAGATTGAGATCGAAAATGAATTAATTTTACCATATTGCCCGCTGCTATCACGAATTTTCGAAACACATGCAAACGTTGAGAGTTGTTATTCGTCCAAATCAACCAAATATTTGTGCAAATACGTCACAAAAGGCAGCGACATGGCTGTGTTTGGTATTGCGTCGGAAAATGCGAATGACGAAATGAGCAACTTTTAAATGGGCAGATATGTCCGTACTAATGAAGCACTGTGGCGACTATTGTCATTTCAAATTCATGAAAGATATCCCACAGTTGTACATTTAGCAGTGCATTTGGAAAATGGCCAAAGATTTTACTTCACTGAGGCTAATGCGGCACAACAAGCAGAGAGACCACGTTCGACAACATTGACTAGCTTCTTTGCAATGTGTGAAGCAGATCCAGTCGCAGCGACGCTGATGCTCGTTGAAATGTCCAAGTATTACACTTGAAATCAATCAACAAAGAAATTCCAACGTCACAAACAAGGAACCCCAATTCCAGATTGGCCACAGGTGTTTTCCACTGATGCACTAGGTCGCATGTATACTGTTCATCCTAGAAATTATGAATGTTTTTATTTGCGACTGCTGTTGGTAAATGTACGTGGACCAAAATCATTTGCGCATTCGCAAAACTGTGAATGGCTACCGATGCCAAACATATAGAGAAGAATGTCAACTATTGGGTTTGCTGGAGAACGATTCTTATTGGGATTTATCACTTGCGGATTCAGTTGTTTCATCAAATGCGTACCAAATACGAACGCTGTTCGTAATTATCATCACCACATGTTTTCCTTCACAATCAATTCAGTTATGAACAAATACAAAGACGACATATGTGAAGATATATTGCATCGCTTGCGCATTCAAACGAATAAACCTGACATGCATGAAAATGACTCTTTGGCCATTTTCCAAATGCACTACTAAATGTACAACTGTGGGATATCTTTCTTGAATTTGAAATGACAAAAATCGCCACAATGCTTCATTAGTTCTGATGTATCTGCCCATTTGGAAGTTGCTCATTTCGTCATTCGCATTTTCCGACGCAATACCAAACACAGCCATGTCGCTGCCTTTTGTGACGTACATGCACAATATTTGATTGATTTGGCCGAATGACAACTCTCAACGTTTGCGTGTTTCGAAAATTCGTGATAGCAGCGGGCAATATGGTACAATGATTTCATTTCCGATCTCAATCTCTTGATTTTAAGCTATAACTTAGAACTCCTAAGTCTTGTTAAATTATATGAATGGGACGTTTATCGCTAAAAACTAAGACCAATCTAGCCATTATGGCGTCAAAATTAAAAACTGTTCCATTATGAGTTAGGGAATTATTTGCCGTTCCAGTTGTTCAGGATTGACAATGCTGAAAAGAATCTTTCGCTACCTCTAAAATGTTGCCCCATGGCTATTTCTGCTGAATCCCTCCAACTTACGTATTTGTTTTCATCACCTTTAAATTCTCTGGCAGATTTTATGATTTCATATGAAGTTTCACATTTAACACTTGAATTAGAAACTTCTACCTGATCTTCAACCCTTTTATACCCTTGCAGAGGGTATTATAATATTGCCATGATTGTTGCAACGCAGTGAAGGAGGCATCTCCGACCCCATAAAGTATATATATTCTTGATCAGCATCACAAACCGAGTCGATCTAGCCATGTCCGTCTGTCTGTCTGTCCGTCTGTCGGTTTCTACGCGAACTAGTCTCTCAGTTTTTGAGCTATAGAGCTGAAATTTTCAGCATAGTATTATTTTTTTTTAGCACGCAGTATATATGTCGGAACGGACGAAATCGGACTACTATATCCTATAGCTGTCATAGGAATGATGGCGAAATTAATGTACACAACATTTTAACTTCTCTGTTTTTAAACGTATTTCTATAAATTTTGAGATATAGCAGTTTTTTATGGTTCTAGAATTACGGTTATAATTTGTTTAAGATCAGGCAACTATATCATAAAGCTGTAAAATATGAAATTCTACATTTAAAATGTACCCTGGATACCCTGCTTAGTTTACAGTAGAAGGACCGCGGCGCAATGGGAACTTAATAAGGAATTCTTAGTGGAGTGGGGCAGATAATTAAGAACTCTGGATTTAGTGGGAAAGCTGAGCCTGGAATCTTGGGTTGGATAACTTGCACGCCGGTAGTAGTGGCACATAGATTTACAGAAAAGGCGATATCTCTGCTAATTTTTGTCTACTTGAAATGAGTGGTACTCAATTTTGTTTGAAATTTCATTGGCAATAAAATACAAAATTTAAAAATAAGTAAAAATTGACCTAATTTGTTGAGGCTTTTTGATTTTTTTCTCAACTTTGGACATTTTTTACTGATTGTTTTCTTCCAGAGCTGTGCTTTTCTCTATATTTATTCGGTTTATTAAAAAATTTGGTGATAAAACAACGTGCTCGACCAGCCTTTCGCGACTTTTCGCTTTTGGCAATTTTTCAAATCCTCGTCGAATAACAAACTTCCACGCGGAATTGTATTCAAAATTCTTTAAACAGAAATATATAAAAAAAAAATTGAAACCAAATCTTTCTCTCCAGCCATAATAATTGAAATGTGTCCTATAATTATGATACACTTGTAGGCATGATACAAATCGAACTTTTGCGAGTTTTTTTACCGCTACTTGAAAACGCGAGATGCAATCAGAGATAAGAACATCAGCTTTTAAGCAGAATTCATTAAGCTTTCATTCTGCATACTTAATTTTGTTGTATTATGCTTCTCCTACGAGGGTAGACACTAAACTTTTCAGGGTGTCCTATAATTTTGATAAGCACCTAACATACAATTTAATTTCACGTATTAAATTACAGAAAAAATGTCAAATTAGGTCTGTATTGCCTTAGTAAGCTTCAATTATATACATTTTTTTTAAATTAATATTTATCGAGAACGCTTCGTTCTTTAAAGCGAGGTGCTCTCTTATTAAATCAAGAATATTTATTAACAATAAACGGTTCTCAAAGCGAGAATTCATCATCTTGTTTCTATTTATTTTTGTTTTTGGCCTACTTTCGAGAAGAAAAATACCATATTCGAGAACGATGAGTACGGATTTTTCCCTCAGTGTAGATCAACCAAATTTGGTGGCACGCAGATCAAGATTCTGCCACGCTCATTTCCGATAATCAAGGAAAACGTATGATCATTCCGTCCCGCTCATGCATGGTATTATAAGTAAGAGGTGGTCTCGCTGACCGAATTGTGGGATGAATGACAGAAACACACAACCCAAGACCACCTCGAACTTATTAAGACATGGCCCTTAGATGCTTGCCGTACGCGTGTATTATGCGTTCATATCGTGAAATGTGCTTTAAATTACGTCGGACTAAAATGGAACTTAATTGAGCGGCAACAATGATAAAACTACCGTGCAAGTCCAGTTGCCATCAATAGGCCGTTGGCATCAACGTTTTACGTGCCGAGGGGACGCTCTTATTCGGCAATGGTGCGTACAAGTATAATGATGACAGTTAGATGAAATGTCAATATCCAGTTTTGGCCGATTAATCTTTACTGAAATGTTGATGAACTATCAGTGAAAGTTGATGAACCATTGATAAAATAGGTTGATGAATCATCGATGAATTTTTCTCCGAAACTTATGATGGAAAAAGTCAATTTTCGATGAATCATCGATAAATTTGTCACTGATGACAGCCTAGGGCACGCCAATGATAAATTCATCAGTAATTTGTATGGAGTTTTGTCGATCACTTATTAACAAAACAGAAGTTTTTGTGATGACCTGTTGATGAATTGTTTATGACTGCTTCTGCAGAGTATTTAAATGCATATATGGTAGTGACATATCCACAGTCCCAGTGACATAGCCATAGTCCCTAAGACTCTGTACATATCTACCATACAAAGTCCCTAAGACTCTGCATATATCCACATAATTCCACATATACCATAAAACTCACACATTAAAATTAACTGTTGCTAACTGTCAAATCCAACTGGAACAGGAGTTCACTATTGAAGGCTAGTGGAAAGTCCCCAAGCTAAAGTCCCACGATGAAAATCTAAACGGTACAATAAACAATATGAGCAATGGCCCATATTGTCAAGTCCAAGCACAATCAAAGTTCGACTCGCCAAAAACAAAAGATTCCTAAAGATCCAAGAGCAAATGCACTTGAATCCAAGATTATTTAAAGTTGCACTCAAAAGAAATTGAAAGCTCTCTCATAATTATTTCACAATTCACTCAAATCTAAGAAAGCTCGAGACCGAGGCTTGATCGTTAAACATTTAATTGGTGCAGTCGGTAGGATTTCAAATTAAGTATTTTTTTATTTCGGTACTGATCAACTATAAGGATATAACTAAACGACTAGTAATCCTTGATCGGCGAGGTGAATAAAGTGAACTAAATTGAGATCCGCAGAAGAATCTTCGTGTGGAGTTTCAGTGACATAAAACCTACGTGTAGTCACACAGACAATTAAAAATCCTATACGGTCAGAAAACTTGTTGTATAACAAAAAACATCATAATGGCAGTCCAACAATTATCGGAGATCCATCTGAACCAGTTGCTGGGTCAGATCAATGAACTATAGTACTTTGATGGAACTCCTGGAAAACTTTCCGAGTGCATCAATGAGGTGGGGTAGAAAGAAATAACCATAGACATTACAAGAATAGGGGAAATTATCAAGGTATCAAGATAATCAAAGAAATTCAAGTTCCTATTATATTTCTAATAATAATGCAACAACTTCTCAGAACAACCAGAATCAAAATCAAAATCAAGATCAATATCCACTGTGTCCTATACCGCCGCATTTACAAGGTAATTTCAGACGGTCAGTACCGGATTAAATTAACCTAGACAGCAAAATCCGAACTATTACCAAAATTCGAATAATGCAAACAGATCTACTACTAACCCAGTGAAGAGACAAAGGGAAAGTCAGAGCGGCCAGAGTAGGATGGATGTAAATTTTCATCAAACAGCCTCGGAGACAGAAGAAATAACCCCCTATATAAAATTAGTTTTTCATAATTAATTTTATAAAGGCATGGGAGATATAGGATCATCAATTACTATAATGAATAAAAATTTTGCTAAATTAGATAAGGTTAAGGAAATCTTAAAGTTTAAAAAATCAAATTTCCGGTAGAAATACGTAAAAGTATTACAGTGAAACCCAGTATAATATGTCCGTCCGAACAGAAATTTTACCTGCATAAATTCTCGGAATATTATGATATCCTGTAAGGTCGAAGTTACTTGGAAGCACCCAAGGCAAAGATTGACTATGAAAATGGTACAATCAAATTAGGTCAAATTCGACAAATTCCATTACAATAACGAGGAGATGGAAGAGGAGGATAAGAATGCACCAGAGTGCCTTAATCCACCTTCCACGGATGAGAAATCGGTAAACTTCGCGATTAATAACGAATTGCGCGAATGCAACGAATTCAGGCTCGAACATCTGCATGGTCTCCTCTCCATTCAGATGTTCGAGCCTGAAAGTTTAAAGAAGGTCCTATTTGAATATGGTGACATTCAGTACAGGGAACGTGAGAATTTGACTTTCAAAAGTACAATTAAACATACTATCCAAGCTCAGCCTGAAGACACAGTGTATCGCAAGCCATACAAATATCCCCAGAGTGTAGATAAGGAAGTAAATAGATAAATAAAAAAAAAGATAGAGCAGGGAATAATTCGAACATCGAAATCTCCTTACTGCTCACCTATTTGGGTAGTTCCAAAGAAAGCTGACGCCTCTGATGAGCCAAAGTTCAGACTGGTTGTGGATTATAGGACTTTAAATGAAATCACTGTCTATGATAAATTTCCGATTCCTTGAATGGACGAGACCCTTGACAAGTGGGGAAAATGTCAATATTTCATTACCATTGACTTAGGTAAAGGATTTCATCAAATACGAATCGTCAAAAAATCCACAGCAAAAACAGCGTTTTCCACTAAACATGGTCCTTACGAGTACACTCCAATGTCATTTGAGCTAAAGAATGCTCCTGAAACTTTCCTGAGATGCATGAACAATCTTTTAGAAGGTCTACAAGGATTGTTTAGTGTATTTAGCCGATATAATAATTTTTTCGACTTCATTGGAAGAACACATCTTATCTCTAAAGAAAGTCTTCGTAAAACTAAGGGACGCAAACCAGAAGCTACAATAAGATGAATGCGAGTTAATGAAAAAGGAAACTGAATTCATTGGGCATGTTGTTACTACTGACGGCATTAGACCCAATCCTAACAAGACGAACGCAATTACGAATTTCCCATTACCAAAGACTCCAAAGCAAATAAAATCATTTTTGGGCTTATGTAGGTTCTATCGCAAGTTTATTTCCAACTTTGCGAATATAGTTAAACCAATGACCCTTAAATTGAAGAAAGGAGCAACTATTGATATCAAAAGCAGAGATTATGTTGAAGCATTCGGAAAGTTAAAGGTGCTTATTACTTCGAATCGGATCTTGATATATAAAAACCCTTTTCTTTGACTACTGATGCCAGTAATATAGCCATCGGAGCAGTGTCGTCCCTAAACCATAAGCCGGTTTGTTATGCCAGCAGAACGCTGAACGAACATGAGATAAAAAATTCAATTGCGCAAAGCAGTGATTCGTCAGTGGAATGTGATGGGTATAATCTATTTCGATCTGATCGAGAAAGTCACGGTGGTGGAGTAGCCATGTATGTCAGTAAACGTCTAAATGCAAAATGTATATGTAAACATCCTAGTGAAAGTGCGGTCGAATGGATTTTTGTTCAAATTTCAAATGCAATGTATTCCTCCAAAATGTTAATAGGCTGTGTTTACAGACCACATCGATATATGGACTACCAAAACTTAATTGACTTATTGTTTTCTCTCTCATTTTACTATACGGACGTAATTTTAGCCGGGGATTTTAACAGCAATATCCTCAAAGAAAATAGACTTTCAGATGACATTGAATCCACTGGCTTAAAGTTAGTTAATCCTCTGAGCCCACCCACTTTTCGTCTCAATGTGATACCTTACTTGACTTGTTTTTCGTAAACAACTGTGATAAAGTATAGTCAACTCTCGGAGCCAATGTTCTCAAAACATGACTTAATTTACCTGACGTATAATTTTCGTACAAGCTTGACCGAACAAACAATAGTATATAGGGACTTTAAACATATTGACTACGCCTTGTTAAGTGCTGACATTAATACATGTGACTGGGACTCCATCTATGACTTTTCAAATATCGACTCACAACTGACTGTCCTACATAATAATATAACGTATTTATATAATAAATCAGTTCCACTTGTGACGAAAATTCTTAAACCACGGGGAAACCCGTGGTTCAATTTGGAAATCAAAAGATTAATAAATAAGCGTGACATTGCATTTAGAAAATGGAAACGATATAGAACACATCAGCATGCTGAACAGCATAGATTACTAAAGAAAACTGTGATAAAATTAATTAACTTAGAGAAACGAAAATATTTTTATAACAAATTTAGCGAGGCTACATCCAATATAAAAAAATGGGTCTACATTAAAGAGCTGGGTATTGGAAAATCCAAAGCTGGACCAACCAGTCAGGTTGATCCGGAGGAACTAAATATAACTTTTTTAGACTGCAAAGTACCTGAGGTGACCGAAGCTGACTATGTTGAG
>VNKF01000169.1:0-42885 GCA_008044355.1 Drosophila lacteicornis
CTGAGAATATATTGATGGAAGATGACATTAAGACTGTTCTGGAGAATCCTATGGATCCAATAGAGGAGCTGCCTCCAATTCCTGAGAATATATTGATGGAAGATGACATTCTGGAGAATCCTTTGGATCCCACGGAGAAGCAGCCTTCAATTCCTGAGAATATATTGATGGAAGATGACATTAAGACTGTTCTGGAGAATCCTATGGATCCCATAGAGAAGCTGCCTCCAATTCCTGGCAATATATTAATGGAAGATGACATTAAGACTGTACTGGAGAATCCTATGGATCCAATAGAGGAGCTGCCTCCAATTCCTGAGAATATATTGATGGAAGATGACATTAAGACTGTTCTGGAGAATCCTATGGATCCAATAGAGGAGCTGCCTCCAATTCCTGAGAATATATTGATGGAAGATGACATTCTGGAGAATCCTTTGGATCCCACGGAGAAGCAGCCTTCAATTCCTGAGAATATATTGATGGAAGATGACATTAAGACTGTTCTGGAGAATCCTATGGATCCAATAGAGGAGCTGCCTCCAATTCCTGAGAATATATTGATGGAAGATGACATTCTGGAGAATCCTATGGATCCAATAGAGGAGCTGCCTCCAATTCCTGAGAATATATTGATGGAAGATGACATTCTGGAGAATCCTTTGGATCCCATGGAGAAGCTGCCTCAAATTCCAGAGAATATATTGATGGAAGATGACATTCTGGAGAATCCTTTGGATCCCATGGAGAAGCTGCCTCCAATTCCTGAGAATAAATTAATGGAAGATGACATTAAGACTGTTCTGGAGAATCCTATGGATTCCATAGAGGAGCTGCCTCCAATTCCTGAGAATATATTAATGGAAGATGACATTCTGGAGCATTCTTTGGATACCACAGAGAAGCTGCCTCCTACTCCTGATAATATATTAATGGAAGATGACATTCTGGAGCATCCTTTGGATACCACAGAGAAGCTGCCTCCTATTCCTGATAATATATTAATGGAAGATGATATTAAGACTGTTCTGGAGAATCCTATGGATTCCATAGAGAAGCTGCTTTCCACTCCTGAGAATATATTAATGGAAGATGACATTCTGGAGAATCCTTTGGATTCCATAGACGAGCTGCCTCCAATTCCCGAGAATATATTAATTGAAGATGACATTCTAGAGAATCCTATGGATCCCATGGAGAAGCTGCCTCCAATTCCTGAGAATATATTATTCGAAGATGACACTCTAGAGAATCCTATGGATTCCACAGAGAAGCTGCCTCCAATTCCCGAGAATATATTAATTGAAGATGACATTCTGGAGAATCCTATGGATTCCATAGACGAGCTGCCTCCAATTCCCGAGAATATATTAATTGAAGATGACATTCTAGAGAATCCTATGGATCCCATGGAGAAGCTGCCTCCAATTCCTGAGAATATATTATTCGAAGATGACACTCTAGAGAATCCTATGGATTCCATAGAGAAGCTGCCTCCAGTTCCCGAGAATATATTAATTGAAGATGACATTCTGGAGAATCCTATGGATTCCATAGACGAGCAGCCTCCAATTCCCGAGAATATATTAATTGAAGATGACATTCTAGAGAATCCTATGGATCCCATGGAGAAGCTGCCTCCAATTCCTGAGAATATATTATTCGAAGATGACACTCTAGAGAATCCTATGGATTCCATAGAGAATCAGCATCCCATTCCTGAGAATATATTAACCGAAGATGACAATATGCCAGTCCTGGAAAATCCTATAAATTCCATAGAGAAGCTGCCTTCGATTCCTGAGAATATATTAATCGAAGATGACATTCTGGAGAATCCTTTGGATTCCATAGAGAAGCTGCATCCAATTCCCGAGAATATATTAATGGAAGATGTTATTAAGACGGAACTGAAGAATCCTTTGGATCCGACAGAGAAGCAGCTTCTTAGTCCAGGTTTTATGTTAATCGAAGATGATATGGGTCCCATGGAAAAGCAGCAGCATATTCCTGAGAGCATGCCGCTCCTGGATAACTCTTCGGCTACTGTGGAGAAACAGCAGCAAATTCCGGGGCATACGCTGGCAGATGAAGACAATATCCCAGTCCCTGGGAATCATAATGATACTATTGAGAAGCCATCGGAAGCTCAATGGGATCCCGAAGACAGCATTCACCAGGCATTCAGCGTAAGCCAGTTGTCCTTTCCCCAAAGCTAATAAAATAATATTGACTCTTATGCAAATATTTGTTTTAAATTGAATACCTTATAATACCTTTGTATTATAATTATTTAACTTTGCATTGGCATTATTATTTATGTACGTATTTTATTTGATTTTACATATTATATATTTTATATTTTCCATTTAAACAGGAACTTCCATTGAACCTAATTACATCGACACCCAAAGGCGCCGCGCATTATTCGGTGGGTTTGACATCCATTTACATTTCTCATTCTAATATTTATGAAAACAATTAACCATCCAAATAATAATATGTATATTCTATTTTCTTTTTTTCCTTGCAGGAACTACAAGGCAAATCGGTAAACCGAAAGCGCTTGGAATACCTAGATCTATCGTCCCTGAATGGCCCCGAGGACACCGCTGAGGCCATGCCAGTTCCCGATGCATCCGTTCCGGAAACGGAAACAGCCAGTGAGAGAAAGGCAAGGAAGAAGGCCTTGAAAAGGAGCCGCAAGAAGGCCAAGGCCTCCGAAGGAGTCACAGTGACCCCCGTAACTGATGTACAGCCAATGAGGCCCCCACCATCAACTGGAATAGTTAGGACCTACAAGGTTCTCAGTATAACCGGATGGGTGAAGCCCACACCGGGCATCCGAGTGTGTCCTGCCACTCACTCGGAGCCCAGTCGCGAGCTTGTGCTGGTGGATGGAGACGAGCCCGAGGAACACGCTGAGCCGGAACCCTCACCCGAGGATACCCTTGGACAGCCGAATACATCTGCACTCCTGGTGGTGCCCAAACGACCAAATCCTCTACTCAGGCGGAGCCTTCCCAAGTGGCAAAATCGTCCTGTTCCTGTGCTGACTCCGGTAATGCCTTTTTATACCCGGTACCCATAGGGTACAAGGGCATTATAAGTTAGTGCCAATCGAGAATGATCATTATCACCAGCCGATTTGATTTAGCCATTTCCGTCTGTCCGTCTGTCTGTCCGTATGAAACAACAGATCTCAGAGACTATAAGAGCTAGAGCTACCAAATTTGGTGACAGCATTTGAATCTGTTGCACGCAGATCAAGTTTGTTTAAAAATTGGCCACGCCCAATTCCGCCTCCGAAAATCATAAAAAACGTAAAATAAACTATACCCGTTGTTTTCGGATTAAAGTTTATAGATACTATAAACAAATAGGCTTGAGCGGATGTGTTCTGAAAATTTCAGTAAAATCGGATGGTAAACATGGGAGATATTAGCAAAAATGTGAGAATTTTAAGACAACCCCTAGGGCACTGCTGTTGCAAGCTGTAGCCGACAGGTGGCGCTTTCGAGCCTTGGTCGCGCGATATAATGGCGCCAGCTGTAGAAGAAATGACAAAAGAATAGAGCAAGAAATGACAAAAAATAACATAATTCATTTTTTGAAAATGTATCATTCATATTTGAGTATGACATTAAATTGTTTAGGTCGGAAGCTAATTCGAGAGGCGATTTATTTGAAGAAGTATCGAAGTAGAGTATGCGAATGTATGTACATTTTTAAATTGCCTTTTAGTGTAAAGCACAAACGTTTAGGTACTGGGTATCTCACAGTCGAGCACAGTCGACTGTAGCTTTCTTACTTGTTATGTATCCATCGGATATATATATTAATTCGTGAGATTTTTACAGTTTTTTAGTGGCGCGATTACACGTATCCAGGATCGACCACCATCTCCTTACCGCTCGCCGTCCTTGTCCCTGTCGTCGTCATCGTCCTCGGGCTCCTTAACCTGCTCGGACTCCTCGGATGGTTCGGAATCCTCGGGTGCTTCGGTTCCCATGGATGACTCGGTTCCCATGGATGACTCGGTTCCCGCGAATGTCTTGAATGTGTCGGATGCTTGTGAAGCCTATAAATCCTATGAAGACTCCAAAGCTTATGAGGCCGATGAAGCCTATGAAACTTATCAAGCCAATGAAGCCTATGACGCCTCCGAGGCTTTCGAAAAATGGGATGCCTCTGAACCCTGTGAAGCCGATGATGCCTATGAGACTTATCAAGCCAATGAAACCGCTGAAAAATGGGATGACTCTGAAGCCCATGAGGCCGCAGAGGAATGGAATGCATCTGAAGCCGATGAAGCCGATGAAGCTGATGAAACCGATGAAGCCTATGAAACTTATCAAGCCGATGAAACTGCGGAAGGATGGAATACCTCTGAAGCCCCAGAAGCTTTGGAAGAATGGGAAGAGAGTGAAGACCCGGAAGCCTTCGAAGAATCGGAGGGCCTGGAAACCTTTGAAGAATCGGAGGGCCTGGAAACCTTTGAAGAATCGGAGGCCTGGGAAACCTTCCAAGAATCGGAGGCCTGGGAAACCTTTGAAGAATCGGAGGTCCAGGAAACCTTTGAAGAATCGGATGCTTGGAAAGCCCAGGAGGGCCAGAAAGCCTCTGGTGACGACAATAACCGGGAATACTTGAATAATTCGGAAAACTCGGGAAACTGGGCATATGAAAATGGCGGATCTGAAAATATCGTATCTGAATATGACCCGGAACACGCATATAGAAAGTTAGTCTTGATTAAATTGAAATATTATTATAGCTTGACAGACAGTAAAGTCATAGCAATTGCGGCTGAAAGGGGATTGTTGGATAACCCGGAAGACATGGCTAACACGTCCGCGGGATCAAGCCCCTACTATACAGAGGATCAGTATCAGTATCAGGATCGGGATCGAAAACGCAGGCATTCATCGGAAACTTCATGGGAAACTTTATCGCCAAGTCTTGAGTATTCGGCTTCGGATTCGGCTGAGTCCCATTCCTTACCCTCGCCGTCACTATCGAAGCGCTCCTTCTCCGGCAACGAAAGCGATCATGAACCCCCTAGGAAGATTAGGAAGTGGGAAGATTCGTGTCCTAAGCCAGAATATATGATGGATCGCTATGGTACCAGATCAATAGTACCAGAGACTGAAGCACCAAGAGTAAGTGCCCTTGAGCTTCCCGAATAATATTAAGAAAACATATAAAAACTCCCACTAATAATTCTCTTTACTTTGTTTTAATTTTCAGTCTGCAGCTAAGTTACCAAGACTGGATGATAAAGAAGTATACGTAAGTGCTTTTTAATTGCTTTTAAATAGTGTTGGGTTGCTCATGAGTGAGTGAAGAAAAAAAGAGTTGTTCACTAAACTGAGTGAGTGAACATGTTCCTTGCTATTTGTTCTTTTTTGTTCACTTGCTCTTTTTCTTCACTTGTTCATTTTTGCTCATTTGCTCTTTCTTGGTTTTCTTCGTTTTTTTTTTTGGTTCATATTTGTTCAGTAACTCTATTAGAACAGTAAACAAGTGAGCAGCTGAGCAATGAGCAGTGAACAAGTGAGCAAAATGAGTGAGTTGACTCTTTAAGAAAAAAAAAAGAACAAGTGAACATGTTCACCCAAATGAGCAGTATTTATCCAACACTACCTTTAAATAGAGCATTTATCCTGGAAATATACAAAAACTTTCATTATTTATAATTATCTTCCTTCTAACTTTAAGTCTTCAACTTTACCTTCAACTGGGGCCATTACTCAGTCATCAAATGTGGATGATATGGAACTAGACTATACAGAAGATGTATGTTCCTTCTAAATATATTTACTAATACCAAATCAATCCTTATAATTTGTTGCAGGATGAGGATTTTAGAGAGGAAGGACGCGATGAAGATGAATCTGATTGGGAAGAGGTTGATGACTTTAACAAGGATTCCATAAAGAACAAGGATCGTAAAGAGAACGAGGATTGTAAAAAAGGCGAGGACTATCAAGAGTTCGAAGATTGGTCAGATGACGAGGATTGGGGAGACGACGAAGGGTGTAAAGAGAACGTGGTCTGTAAAGAGGACAAGGTCTCGAAAAAAGACGAGGAGTGTAAAAAAAATGTGCCTTGTATAAGTTTGATCTCGGATTCGGAAGACAACGAAAGTTCTGATGGGAAACGGGATTCTACAGAGAGCGATGATTCGAAAGAAAAAGAAAGTTCTGATGAGAGAGATGATTCTTCAGAGAGCGATCAATCAGCGATACCTATGACATTTTATTTGGATAAGGACAGAAATTGTAAAGAAACCGTGAAGTGTAAAAAGGTAGCTTGTATAAATCTGATCTCGGATTCGGATGAAAACGAAAGTTCTGATGGGAGACGGAATTCTTCTTCAGAGAGCGAGAATTCGGAAGAAAACAAAAGATCTGATGGGAGACGGAATTCTTCCGAGAGCGAGAATTCGGACAAAAACGAAAGTTCTGATGAGAGCAAGGATTCTACAGAGAGCGATCAATCAAAAGTACCTATGACATATTCTTTGGATATGGGCAGAAATTGTAAAGAGAACGTGGAGTGTAAAAAGGATTCGGAAGACAACGCAAGTTCTGATGGGAGACGGAATTCTTCAGAGAGCGAGGATTCGGAAAAAACCGAAAGTTCTGATGAGAGCAAGGATTCTACAGAGAGCGAGGCTTCGGTAGAAAACAATAATTGGAGCAAGGATTGTAAAGAGAACGAGGAAGAAAACGAAAATTGGGATGAGGACGAGGATTGTAAACAGAACGATTATTCGGAAGAAAATGAATATTGGGAAGAGGGCGAGGATTCTAAAGAGAACGATTATTCGGAAGAAAACGAATATTGGGCTGAGGGCGAGGATTGTGAAGAGAACGATTATTCGAAAGAAATCGAAAATTGGGATAATAGCAAGGATTGTGAAGAGAACGAGGAAGAAAACGAATATTGGGATGAGGGTGAGGATTGTGAAGAGAACGAGGAAGAAAACGAATATTGGGCTGAGGGCGAGGATTGTGAAGAGAACGAGGAAGAAAACGAATATTGGGATGAGGGCGAGGATTGTGAAGAGGACGATTATTCGGAAGAAAACGAATATTGGAATGAGGGCGAGGACTTTAAAGAGTACGATCAATCAGAAGTATCTATGGCACATTCTTCGAAAACGGATAATCGCGTGAGTAAACAAATAATAATGATTAGCAAAGTTAAAACATTCAAATTATTCATGGCTTCCACGAACATTTAAGACAAATTGAAACTAAAACTACATAAGATGTAGAAGTAGATTTACATAGGTGCTCTCTAATTGCTTTCCTATAAAGCATTTACCTGGGAATATGCGAAAACTCTTACTACTAATGGTTACCTTTCTTCTGCCTTATATATTCAGCCTTCAACTCGGCCGTCGACTTTAGTTCAGTTATCAGAACGAAATGGAAATGATCTGCGTGATAATAGAGAAGATACAAAACTGTCTAATATAGTATATAACTCTAAAATCCTGGAAAATTTAGGTCTGGATGCAAAACTGGCTAAAGAACTGGATTATTTTGAACAGGATGATGTAGAACAGGATAATTTAGAACGGGATGATATAGAACAGGATGATATAAAACAATTTGATACAAAACATAATTATCAAGAACAGGAGTACATGGAAGTGGATGATACAGAGGAATATGTAAGTGCTTTCTAATTGTATTTATTAATACCAAGCGACATCTTATAATTTGTAGGAGGACGAGCATCTTGAGCTGAACGAGGATATAGAAGAATATGTAAGTGCTTTTTAATTGTATTTCCTAATACCAAACGTAACCTTGTAATTTGTAGGAGGACGAGCATTTTGAGCTGAACGAGGATATTGAAATGGAAGACCTTACGCCAGATCCCTCGAATATGGATGTTGATGTGCGTAAATATATATATTTTTTTAAAATTATTAATAGGATTATAGGAAATATAGAATTATAATTATTCAAGAGTAATTTTCCCAAGTTACAAAATAAAAGGTATTGAGAAGTAGATTGAAGATATCTTTCGATCTTTCAAATATACCGCTCCGTTCAAAAGATATAGCAATTCAATTTTTATAAATACATAAAAATTGTAAAATGAAAATTTAAAATTAACAGTTATTTTCGATTTTTCGAAATAAAAATTACAAATAACAGTTATGATTCAACTTTTTATAAAAATTGAAAAAAAAAGAGAATTACTTTTAACTTTTTTATTAAAAATCAAAAATTACAGTTAAACAAGATTAATAAAATAAAATAAATATAAAAATGTATCCTGTTTCTGCAAAGTCCTTCCAAAAATAAGGTATGCATAATTTTCTACCGTCGCAGTCATTTTTTTTCGGGTACCATTTTTATTAATCTCATAACTGTTATTTGCGATCCCAGCTCAAAGGCAGTTTTTAAATTAAAAACTGGGCTGATGATATATGGGAACATATTTTTCACAATGTAATTGTAATCACGAATTCCAGTATATAATAATTGATTTTCTCAGAATGATCACCTGGTTCAGAGGCCTTGCGAGAGCCATTACGAGCTCATCCGCCATGCGTTCGCTGGTCGCAAGTACATGACGCTCCGGGACCTGAGGGAGCGCTCTCATCTACCGAAGACCTGCCTCCGGAAGTGCCTAAAGCGAATCGGAAAGATCAAGCGGAGGAAGTGGCGCATTAGCTTATTTTATAAGATGGCCTTCAATTCTTTAATGAGTCGCACTCCATTCCCCGCCACAGTCAAGCCGGTTAGTGGATCTTAATAATAATATGTAAAGGTTTAAAATATTAACAAGACAAATATTCCCAGCTGCAATGGAGTTTCGGCTATAAGGAGGTAATTGAAAGCTACCAGGAAACGGGCAAGTACCAGGGCATGGAGGAGCTGGTCGAGAAAACAGGACTCCACCAAAGGGAGCTGGCCCAAATCCTCAAGATGATCGGTCGCAAGAAATCCACCAAGTGGCGCCTGCTCACCTACGAGAAGCCAAAGTATCACACTCACCGCAACTAAAATCTTACCATTACACTTTAATTAAATCATTATTATTCAAGCATTTTTTACAATAAATTTTGTAATACTTAAAAAAAAACTTAATATCCCTGAGCTACCTTTCATCGGATCTGTGAACGTTCCACATACTAAACTCCCAGTAAATCAGTCCTGCTCCAGTCTTTGCATCGACAACATCAACTGCGAGAATTATTTTCACTGAAAATATTCTTTCGAATTTCTTTACAAACTTGTTGAAATTTAATTTCACTTGAAAATATGGATGACATAGCATTCAAGCGGCACTATGACCGCGTCAAGCGTCAGATGGAGAACGAGAAGTTGCTGACCTTCGAGGAGTTGCTCCATGCCACCATGATCACGCCGGAGGACCTCAAGAGAACCATCAAGGTCCTGGCACGCAGGTCCTGTCTTTACAAAAAGGCTAAGGGCGAGCCAGAAGAAGATGAGGATGGCTTTTGGACTCTGCAGGATCTGCGCGATTTACTTGAGGAGGACGAGCAGGTCGAGGCGAAAAGCCAGAAAGAAAACCACAACGAGGAGAAGGAGAACGATGACCAGGAGTGGGAGAACACCTCCTCTGATGAGGTGAAATAATATATAGCGCTCTTAATAATTTTGAATTTTATTTATAAGCCATATTCTACGACTAATTATATTTAAAATTATTTGTCCCACAGAACGCTGAGCCAGACGGTGGAAAGATCTTGAGTTTTGAGCATTTGGTTTGCATCACTGGATGCCATCCGTTTTATGTGGAGAGAAGCCTGGTCCACCTAGCCCTTCAGGCCGAAAATGAATGAATTTGGTTGACAACAAAATAAAAACCAACCAGCATATTTCTTTCGTATTTTTCTTATAAAATCTAACTGAAATTGGAGTTTAAAAAATCGAAGTTCTTTCAATATCTGAGGAATTTTTGGTATACATTTTTTTTTATTGTCTGACCCTTGTTTCATTGGTTTTTTGCTGTTTCTTTTGGTAATTTGGCAACTGCAATTTGGTTCGCTCTGTTGCTTATTTTGTTTTCTTGTTCTGTGGATTTTGCAGCAATTGTTGTGTGTTTGGGTGTGTGTGGGTGTGTGTGGATGTGTGCATGTGTGTATTGATGTTTTCTATGCGCTGGCAATTAATTGCTTTCAAATCCTTTTATCCAACAGATTTGGTCAATTTATTTTGTGCAGTTATTTTGCGTTTTTTTTTCTGGTACAATGTTCGTGTGTTTTTTGGTTACACACACACACGGGATCAGGATATGTGTGTGTGTGAGGAGAGTACATAAGTGTGCGCTTGTTCGGTCTGAATTTATTACATGTTTAGTTTATTGTTTTTTAATGGCGCTTAGTTTCAATTTGAGCAGAGCAATAAATTACACATTACTGACTGCCCCCAAGTCCTTGCTTCGTCCTTTTTTTGTGTTTCGTGTCCCTGTGTCTGCGTGTGTGTGTGGGTGTGTGTGTTTGGGTCTGGGTTTTGGTCGAGGGCAAGCGCTTTAATGAGGCCAAAGGAGTCGATCCTGCGCTTGATACTCGTCGATTGATGCCAAGCCACAGGCAGACAGTTGACCTTTGGAGCGAGAGTTCAGCGCCAGGACAAGTTGATGGAGAAAAATATACGAACTTATGGTTGAATGAAATCTAAAATTAACAAGAACAAAAAAATTTAACATTTCTCTTAGTTGCCAACTAAGATTTATAATTTTTAATTGTTTGCTTGATGGGTTTCTTTTCCAATCTAATTTATTTTTTATTATTTTTCTTGCAATATTCGATTATTATTTATTTCTAGTATTATTATTATTATTATTTATTAGCACTCTTATTTATTATTAATTAAAATGGATTATAGTTATTTATTATTATTATTTATTATAATATTATTATTATTTATATTTATTATTAACTTTAAAAAAATTAAAAAAAAACTCTAATGTTCATTTTCATATTTTTTATGGTTCCTCTCTTTAATAAAACATTTAAAAAGCTTTTAATACAACATGAGCTGTCAATATTTTATATTTTAATTTATTATTATTTAAAATTAAAGTAAAATCACACCAAAACCTTTTTAAGCTTACATACATTTTTTTCTATGGGTATTATTTATATTTATTATTAACTTAAAAATTAAAAAAAAAACCTCTAAAGCTCTTTTTCATGTTTTTTATGGTTCCTCTCTTTAATAAAACATTTTAAAAACTTTTTATTACAACATGAGCTGTCTTTATTTTTTTATATTATTTTATTATAAATAAAATTTAANTTATTATAAATAAAATTTAAAATTAAGCCACACCATACATCTTTTTTATGGTTCCTCCCTTTAAAACATTTTAAAATCTTTTTATTACAACATGTGTTGTCTTTATTTTATAAATTTTTTACCTAGTTAGCTTTTGACTGTAGCCTTTTAACGTTTCAATTATCTTTTCTTCTCGCTGAGCTAATTTCGCCAAAAGTTTGTCCCTGAAAGTATGCAGCGGAATTTTTAAGGCAAAACTGCAGTGGCGCAGGACAAAAAAAAAAAAAAGAAAATGCTGAAAAAAAGGTAAAGAATAAAGAATAAAACAAACGAAATACGAATTGCAGACTGCAGACTGCAGACTGTAATAATTTGCGCAACAAAGGGCGCACCTCAACTTGACAGCGCCGGAAGTTGTCCCCACTTAGCCGGGCGGGTAGCACCCACCCTCCCCCTCCCCGTTAACCCTCTACCGCCCCGCGTCGCCTCGTCCTGCACAAACACAAAATGAATGGCCCGCAAATTCACGGCAAATTAAATGAAATGCGCAAATTAAACGCAGCAGGAAAATAAGAAAAAAAAATAAAATAAAACAGTGAAATAAAGAAGAAAAAAATGAAACAGGGCCAGGACAAAGTGAAACAAATATTGCATAATATTATTGCATACTGCGGGGGGCAGGGGGCTGGCGGCGCCACTTGAGTAACGTTTAAAGCGAACGAAAATGCGGAAGCAATTCACTTTCGGCTTTCAGCTTTCAGCTTTTGGCTGCTGCTCATTTTTTCTCAGTCTCCTTCTAGCGCTATCGTTCCTTTGCCTGTTTTTTTTTGTGTATTCTTTTTTCTATGTTTAATATTTATATCAGGGCAGCAGCTTTGGTTCATCCTTGTCGTTGTCAACGTCATCATCCACATTCACATCCTCGTCCGCGTCCAGGGAGCAGAGCTGCAGCTGCCGCGGCTTCAGCTCCACAGCTCTTGATGATGCACTGTTAAAAAAAATAAATTAGAGACAGAAAATAACGAAAGGAAAGTAAAAGTTTAAATTTAAAAAATAAAAATATATATTTGCCATATGTTTCTAATTTTTTAAAATTATTTATACTTTTTTAAACATTAAAAAAAATATATTTCGCCTCAGTGTGCGCTTGGCCAGCACTTTTGCATGCTAAGCGTCTCCCTTTTGTTCCACTCCGTTCTCCCCACTCCTTTTCCGTTCCCCCCTTCGCCGTTCCCCTTCCGTTTCGTTCCGTTCCGTTCCATTCCGTTTGGTCTTGCCTCTTTGGCTGCGACTTGGGCGCTTCTTTATTTTTTTTTTTTTGTGTGCTAATTACCATAATTAAGCAAAGGTCAGGCTTTAGTCGCCTTTTGTGGCCAGGATAGGCGAAATAATAATGAGCGAAGGACAGGGCCAAATGGCGGCTGAAGCAAAGGGGAAAAAATATGGCTGACCAGTGTACAAATTCGCCCCTCTGTGCTCTGTGTGTTCTGTTATGCATTATCTTTATGATTATGTTGATTATGACGTTTTAATGGGTTTAGTGAGGCGGCAGCAGAGGGCGGGGCGACGCTATCAGCTTAAGCTGACAACAAAAGGGCAACAAGAAAAACAAAGACTTGACAAGCTGCTGGGTCACATTAAGGAATGAATGCAGTTTCTTTTTTTTTTTTTTGCCCCAAAATACCCTGTAAAATTATAGAAATGGTACAAAAAACTAAAGACATAAGCGACTGGGTCATATTACTCAATTGGGTCGTAAACAAAAGTATTTGCAAAAAACAGAAGGACCTCTTTTTATAGCACTAGATAACCCCAAAAGAGAGCTAGCTAGGAAAGCATAAAACACAAGAAACTCCAAGAGTTGCACAGAAAACCCTAGGAATAGGAAACCCTTTTCGTTTATTTATTTTAAGTTAAATTCTGCAAACTAAAAAGAGCCAAAGTTGTAGGTCTCAAATTATTATTGTAATCTAAAAAAAGAAATTACAAAATATAAAAATTAATATAAATAACGATTTGCCAAACAACTTAGAAAACATAAATAATACTACAAGTTTTAAATTAAAATGAAGGAAACACCTTTAGGAAAGAAACTCTCAAAATTAGTAATAAAATTAAATTTAAACTGTAAGAAATAAGCTAAACTAAAAACTATCTAAATCAAATTAAAGGAACGAAAATGTTAGAGTAAAGAACATCAAATTGTAATAAAATAAAATGAAATGTTAGATTTTAAGAGTATATTAATAACAATTCTATAAACAATAATTTGTGACTTGTGCCATAAATGTAAGCTATAGCTTGTAAGACAAGGAAAAGCGAAACGAATAAATAAATAAATAAAAAATAGAACATTCCAGATCCCAAGCTAATAATTGTGGTGTCATAAAACTCTCCCAGAACTTGCTCTCACAGGGTAATCAGCTCGTCGGTCTCTATTGCGAACAGCTTAATCTCAATATTTCATTTTTTATTGCCGGCACTCAAAACATTACTTTGAACTTGGTCAAATTACTTGGGGCTTGTCTGTCAGCGCGCTTCCTCTTACACTTCCTCGCTCTCTGCCATAAATATTTTCGGTACGTATAAGCGCGCGCTGAGGAAAATGAAAATTCCATAGGAACTTAACTTGGAAAACTGCACTGTCATGACGAATACACAAGGACCCTGGCCGGGACGATGACGCGGGAGAGTTTTGCCAGCTTGGAGATGGGATCTTCAGGATGGCACGCACTTCCTTCACTTCTGCTTAACCCCCGGCCGCCGGAGGCGGTGATTAACGATCGCGGCACACGGCGGAAAAGATGAAAGTCGAAGAAAGAGGTGGGGGGGGGGGCACAACTATTATTATAACATGGCGGCGAAGGACTCACTCCAATCCTGCAGGCCCTGCGGCATTCCTAACCAAGAAAAACATTTTCATTCCAAGGCGTTTTTCCGGCGGCGAACGAACGGCAGTTGTTTGAACTTATCTAAATTGTTTTGCCATATTGTTTTCTTATGCCATGTGTGTCGCATCGTCCCCATGCTCGGGTGTACTTCCTTCTTCGTCCTTTCTGCTCCTGTTTGCACTCTCAAAAAAAACAAAACAAAACAAAAGAAAACTCTGGCAGCTACTCAGTGCCAGAAAAGTAGGCAATGAAATGGTATTTAACTTTAATATTTTATATTAATTTGGGGGCCTTAAATATTTGAATTAATTTTCAATTTGATTAAGTTTCTGTGACTAATTTTCTTTTAGGGTATCCTTTTTGTTAGGCAACGAATTTCCTTGCAGTGCACTCTCCTTTTGGCCCCCCCTTGAAAGTCCCATTGTCTTTAGCAAATTTGCTTTACTTGCACTGCTGCTTATTCATTGACTTTTGTGTTTTGTGCCATTTTCAAATGCCTTCATTTCTCTGCCACACACACACACACACGCACACCGCATCGTTCCGTCTCTCTCGGGCGGCTGCTGGCTGTCTCTTTCGCTCGGGCCGTACGTGTCTATTATTGGTATTTGTTGAATGAATGGATTGTACGTGCCCAAAGGCATTCCGAATAAGTTTTTTTTTTTTTATACTTTCCCAGGATTCTTAGTCCTGTGGATTGCACTTCTCTGTCTCTCAGTCTCCGCCTTTCTCTTGTTTTTGTTCTGTGTGCGTGTCGGCCATCTCGCTCGCTCTCGCTCCGCAGCGGTTACATTTTGCGGTTGAAATCTAAGCGATTTTACATTGTTATTGTTATTATTGCCACGCACACCCACACCCACACACTCCCATCCCCACCCGCACACATACATGTGCTTTATTTGTACATGCATTTATTTGTTGATGGCGTATTTTTGTTTATTTATGTATTCATATGCAATGTCGAAAATAATCGTTAATATGCTGATAAAATACGCCCCCGCAACAGAGTGTGCATTGTCCTAGGGATGGTATCGATGATATCGAAGAGCGATAAATATCGAAATTTATTCCGTATTAATATAAAGCTAAATATTGGGATAATTTTATTTTTCCAACTTGGTCACACGGAAATACCAGATTTTACTTATCGAAATTATCGAATCGCCGAAAGGCATGCTGAAAATCTGTTTATGAAGAAGAGCGATAAATATCGAAATTTATTTCTTTTCAATAAAAAGCTAAATAGTGTCATAAATTTATTTTCCCATCTTAGTCACACGGAAAACTTCGTCAGATTTTACTTATCGAATTTTATATCGATAATATCGAGAGCGAGAAAAATATCGAAATTTATTTCTTAGCAATATAAAGCTAAATAGTGTCATAATTTTATTTTCCCATCTGCGTCACGCGGAAAACTTTGCCAGATTTTACTTCTCGAATTTTATATCGATAATATAGACGAGCGATAAATATCGACATTTATTTCTTATCAATATAAAGCTAAATAGTGCCATAATATTATTTTCCCAACTTAATCACACGGAAATACTAAAACTTCGCCAGATTTTTCTTATCGAAAATATCGAATCATGATAAATATTTAATATTGTACATTTAGCTAAAAGTATGCTAAAAATCTGTTGACAAATTTATCGATTTTACATACAGAAAATATCGAGTCGTGAAAAATATCGAAACTACAAATAAAGCATAATAGTACGTACATTTATTATTTATTATTTTCCTCAGGAAATAAATAAAATATAAAAATGATATATTATCAAATTAATACCAATTTCTATTTATAATTCATATTTCCTGGTCATCCCTAGCGAGTGCCGTCCCCTCTCCGTCTCATTGGCTAAATCCCGCTCTCCCTTTAAGGCTGACTGTGTCAACACTTGGCTTCATTTTTCATTCGATGCCATTTCCATTCCATTGAACTGCCGGCAAATATGGTATGCTAATGAAATCCCGTAATGCATTGACTAATAAACAAACAGCGCTCGGAATGTAGGCAGCAATAGCAGCAATAGCAGCACATAGCACATAGCACACATTTTTTGGCCAGCAAATGGGCAAAGTTTTGTGCCCGTAAATTTGTATGCAAATATATGGGAATGCAGATGCGGATCTCGCCGCCTTTGGGGATGATTGGGCCAAATCACAGAGCCTAAGCTCTAAAAACCTTAAATATGAATTAAGTGTAAACAGAGAGAGGTAAAAGTTGATTTTCAACAATATTTGCATTTGTAATAACCGTAATTTTTTCTCTGCCTGCCTGCGCTGGGGGAAATGATTTAGAAAGGTTTTGTCCAGGCTTATTAAGGTAAACATTGTGGAATAACAAAAAAAAAATATATATTTAGAAACATTTTCCATGTAACAAGGAGACACTTTTTATCCTATTAAGGTGAACTGACCGTATGAGAGTTATTGAGATTTATTAGGGCCAACTTTTTGGGGAAGACAAGTATTTTTGGTTGTATTTATCAAGAGTGTTTCACTTAAATGTTTATATAATTTTAATTTAATAAGAGTACTCTGCACCAAAGGCAACAGATTTTATTATTTAACATTAGGCACATTACTCATACGCACCGTTGCCATCGCCGACCACAATGAAACAATGATTTCATGCGTAAAATATCCCATTATTTAGTGAAAATCATTAAAGCTTAGTTTTGTAACAGAACTTTTGTTTTTCGCTCTCAATGAGAGTATATAAAGTGTGTAAATGCAATGGTAATATACTCGCAATTATCGATGGAAATCATAAACCTTTGCCTGTATCTTTTTTCGTTGTTAGTTTTTAGTTTTTAACTCGTGTATTTCCCTATGTTTTTTTTTTTTGTTCAGTTTACTTTTGTCATCACTTTATTCACTTTGTTGCTGTTTTGCCAGATTACTGTAGATTACTCACCCACACACACACACACACACACTCGCACACTCGCACACTCGCACTTGTCATTCTTCCTCATTTTATTTTTTTTGTGGCTCCCCCCTAGCAGGCATTGCCATCTCCCCGACCTTGTCGTGTAGTTAGATATATTTAAAGTTGGGCGTTGGGAAAGTAAAATAAAATGGAATAAAATGCAGATTGAATTTGAGGGCGACAACTTTGCTGACGTTGCCGACGACAACAGAGTAATATTACTCACCGTCCCCATCGCACACATACATAGGATATACAGAGTCTCACTCTCTCACACACATGCACGCAGGGACCGTAAAAAATAAGCAAGTAATGCGCAAAATACAAAACCCACATTGCCTTCAAAGGAGGAGCAGGAGGAGGAGGGGCGAAAAGGACACTGACAAAATACCCAGGATAATTTTTGTATTTAAGTGCATAATATTAAATAATATTTATTTAATAATATAATATTAGGATAATTTCTTTATTGAAGTGTACGTTAGGTTAATATTAAGCAAAGGCAAATATTAGCTAGATTTGTATACTAAAATGTTGCTCAATGTTTAATTTCTTATCTTAATTAACTAAGAGTTTTTATTAGTTTTTATTTTCTTATTTAAATGTATATTAAATATAGAGTTAGGTATAAATATACTTAAACTAATTTAAAGTAATGTTAAGTCACATTTTAATATTTTAATATTTTCGGAATAATACCTAAAATGACAGTTAATGTTTTATAATTTATCTTAATAACCTAAGAGTTTTCATAATGTTTATTTTCTTATTTAAAAGTATAATCAAGTTAGGTCTAAATAGACTTAAGCTTATTTCAAGTAAATAAACCTTTTTAAGATGAATATAGTTTGTATTTTAGTATTTTCGGAATAATACCGAAAATTAATAAAAAGAGTATAGTTTAAAATTTGTATATAGATTTTAAATACATCATTTCTACCTAAAACACCTTAATATTTTTTATAAAGATTATTTTGATAATAATTTGAATAGAACACATATTTTAACATGCCAAATATATATTCTTAAACGTTTATCTGTGTGTAGGCATTATTTAGAGATAAAATACTTATTGAATTCCTCATATTTTTTGCTCCGTGTGTGTGCCTGGATGTTGGGAGGAGCAAAACCCCGGCTATATACTATAAGTACGATATGTAGTTTGACGTTATCCAACGCCAACACACTGAGAACAAATGCGAGGCTGAAAACTGAAGGCTGTCGAGGGGATAAGCGCAGTGAAAGGACTGGGTGGAAATAAGGAGCGGTGGTGAAAGTCGACGTGATCGTATGCGAATGCGATTGTGCGGGTGTATTATGTATTTGGTGCATTTTAAATCGGATTACTTAAGGCAGCAACAACTATGTGCGGCTTTAGCTTTTGTTGTCCTCCGCTTCTACGTTTTCTTTCTCCTGCTGACGGGTCCTGGGTGTCCTTCGGAGAATGCGTGTGTGTGTGTCAGTTGAGTTCTCTCATTGTTGCCATCATCGGATATATCGTTGTCAACGCGGCGCGCCTATAAACCGTTTATTATTATTTACAATTTTCGCCTCGCTTCGGCACTGGCAAATATTTTCAAATCACATAGCGACACATCGCTAGACACGTGCCACTGCAACGCCCGACCCCATTTTCCCACCAACCCACCCACTTCACACTTTTCCGCCCATCGAGCTTGGCAAATGTGTTGGCAACGTGTCGGCATTCGATGGAAAACTGAATGACAAACTCTCCGCCACGCTTGATGGCTTGATGGGTTGATGGCTTGGATGGCCAACTGCCAGTCGCTTGGTTTATCAATCCATCAATTGAATTGCCCGGAAAACTCCACTCCACGGGAATCTTAATCGAGCAAAGCCAATCCGGTGAGGTTGTTTTTCTCCCCCATCAAAGGTCATAATAAACTTGAAAAGAAACTCACAGAAACGTATATTTGAGGCGACTTTTTAACCATTTTTAGACCACAAATCAATTATTTTATTTATGGGTTTTAGCTTTAAAAAAGGTCAAGGTGTAATTTAATTATTATTAATTTAATTATTATATTTAATTATTATATAAGGGGGGCTCTGAAAAATCGGTGAATATTTTGTAATTATTTCGGTAGCTAATAGTAAAAAAATGCAGGTAGAACTTAATCTTTAATAAAAAAGAATACAAAATAGGAGACAAAATACAAGAGATACATTTTTTTAGGAACCATTCATCAATTTAAAATGTAACTAAAAATAATAGTTTTAGAATATGTGCTAGGAATCTATACTCAATTATTTAACCATCCATTAAAAATGATAAAGATACCTGTTTTTGGGGGCTTTAGCTCAGTAATTATCTCAGTAAAAATCTCAGAATATTCGATTGTTTAGCTATCGATTGCAGCGAATTATGGGCAATTAGGGTGGTGCTGTTTTGGGGTTTGAACCCTCAACCCCCGGCTGCTGCCATCAATCTTTATCGCCAACGGGAACGGCAAACTGGAACAGCAGCGGAAATAGTAGTGCGCGCCATAAGTGCACTTCCGGTGTTGCACAGCCGTCACACACACACACACACTATGTTTGCATCTGTGGTTGACTATCATTTCACTAACGAGATTTGCACATTTTCCAGTGGAAAACGAGAAAACGGGGAAAATGGTGGGGGAAAGTTTAAAAATTCCGGGGAAAATGCCCAGCATTTTGGCATTTTTCACTTTGCTATCTGTAACTATTGCCAGTTTGTAATAACATTTAAGCCCGCTTTTGGCGAGAGTGGGTACAGTGTCTGGCAGAAGTATAAGGTAGGGGAGAAACCCATACCAAAGGTAATAATATTTCTGAAAAGGGAATAAAGTTTATATTTTCGGTTTTTTTTGCCTGAAAACATCTTTAAAATTGATTTTTAATCATGAAATTCGTTTCATTTGCATATTAAATATGATGGCGAAACGCACTGCTCCTCTGTCGCTTTTTACCAGGTGAATGCGTCCATTTATGTGACATCTGTCAGATGCACCTGTAACTGCAGCTGCGGGAAGCCTTTGTTTCCGCTTAGACAGCTAACGGCAAACGCGGTTCGAACTGCAAACTGTAAATTGTAAACTGAAAGCTGTAAACTGCGGTTGCCCCTCGTCAACCCAACCCTTTGACCCCGCGAAATCCTTTGATCCATTGGCCGCCTTAACCATTAACCAAATTTGATGTTTGGTCAAATCATTGCCAAGCCGCGCAAACTGTTTGGTTTTTGGCAGTTAACAAGAGGCTTCGCGATTTGCGGTGGCCAAAGCCAAACGATATGGGTTTTGAGCCACAAACGAGACCAAAACTAGGTCTTCCGATGGCTACATTATTCTATAAAAATCATATCAGAATTTTTTGCAATTTAAAATCCAAAATAAAAATTCCAACAATTTCTTAATTATTAGAGCTGCACTTAATATTGATTTAATGTTTACTTTTTATCTAGCGAAACTATGTAGTTTTTTACTACCGAAATAGTTCATTTTTTATGAACAATTGACCATTGGCCGCTCTCCACATTGTTATCCCATATCCAATTTCGGCGTAGAGGCATTTAAATAAAACGCCAAAAATATATACACACTAGAGATATATCTATATATGCGTATATGTGGATCTGTTCAAAATGTCAGACATATTCTCAATTCGCAATTTCACTTCTCCCGATGCGATTCGTTTCGAATTTGGGTCGCCAGTTGAGTGCTTTGCTTTGTTTTTTCTATTTTATTGGGGGGTTTTCTGGTCGAGAAATAAAAATATATTCCCACTAAATCGAACATAAGTGAGGCAAACAACAAAAATCACTAAAATCAATAAGCGAACTGGACAAAGTGAGGAGCTAAATATGCAAGTAGAGTGTGCTCCAAGGAGCCGAAATATAAAAATGATTTGTAAATTGCTTATTTGTCAAAAGCACCGGCACAGGCACCCACAAGAGCTGTTCCATCAAGAAGCTTGCAGAGGAAGAAATAATATTTAAAAGGGATAAAAATATTTAATAAGAAAAATCTTAGTTAAAATCTTTAATTTATTAATCATTAATCTTCTTGCTAAAATTATTATTAAAATTAATATGATATTGGGCTTAGTTTCACTCTATTTTCCCACATATTTTTTTAAGTGCAAAAATAACGAGCTGCTCTGAAACTGAGTGTGAGTAAGAGCCATGATTTTACGATAGTTTGAGCTTTCTGGCCACGCCCCAAAGAAATTCTCAGCACTTGAGTGGGCCACAAATCGAGGACAGGACTCAGGAATCTGGGCATCAGAAATGTATCGCAACATTTCAATATAGGATAGAACAAAGGGATATTCATGTTCCTGTTCTGTTTTTGATTTTGATATGCCTTTCATTTGTCGAAGTGAGCTGGCCGCATTTAAGCCATAGTTTCGGAGCAGGCTTAGCCAATGGGAATATCTATTACTTTGCATATGGCCAAAACGAACGACAAAGCCGTTTACAAAACGCTGGAATTATGACATTTAATTAGCCCAAAAATGTGTAGACCAACGGTGAAGCGAATGAATGAATGAATCTATTTTAAGCCCTCCAGCAGTGTTGGCTATGTGGTTTTTTTGAAATAAAATATAAATAAATAGATATATTAGAATTAGATATTAGAGTTTTATATTTAAATTTATATCTACAGTTTGCATCTGCATTTTTCATCTTTTAAATAAAAAAAAATATATATTTGAAGGCCATAAGTTTGTTAATTAATTTAAAAAAAATGTAAAACAGAAGAAGTAAGCCCTAAATAATAATATCGTGATTTTTAAAGTACTAAGTTTATAGTTAAATATATTTCTAAAGTTTGTGTCTTCTTTTCTTCTTATTTTAAATTTAAAATAAATAATTTAAGGCCTGAAGTTTGTATCATAAATTAATAAAAAAAAGTAATGCAAATGTATACATATTTATTGTATTATTGTATTAATTAAATAAAATAGCAAAACAGAAGAAGTAAGCCCTGAATAATAAAATGATTTTTAAGGAACTTTGTCACCTTTCTGAAGCCGTTTTTCTTAGCATCTTTTGAATCTTTTAAATAAAATATAAATAAATTAATACATACATACATTAATATAATAAATATATTAGAATTAGATATTAGAATTTGCGGGAAAGTATCTAATTTTATAGTTAATTCTAGATCTAAAGTTTGTGTCTTCTTTTTTCTTCTTTTAAATAAAAAAAAAATATTTTAAGGACTGCAGTTTGTAAATTAATTAAACGAAATAGCAAAACAGAAGAAGTAAGCCGTAAATAAAAATATAATAATTTTTTATAGAACTCTATCACATTTTAAATAATATTTAATAAATTATTTAATAATTTTTTAAAGATTTCTGCAGCCGCTTTCCGTGTGGCATCTCTGGCAGCTGCATCCGGCTGTGTTCCCACCGAAAATACCTAAACCAATATGCCGGCGGAGGTGGACACTGGCATTAGCATTTAGCATTTAGCATTTTGCATTAGCGCCGGTATTTGGGAATCGACGCCTAATTAGCGCATTGTTGCATCCATAATGCCCAGTTGCCAATGGAAATGCCAGAAAGCGATTACAGCCGCCATTCAGCTGGGATATTTAGTGGATACAGATATGTTTATGTTTGTGCATTCGCATATATGTATCACCGATATATGTTGCATTGAAAATAATGCAAGCGAAACACAACCTGCAATCCGCGGCGGTTGGGTTGGGTTGGGATTTGCACCTGCCGGATTTTCGGCTACAGTGGAAACTCTACTTAAAATATTGTACCTAAATTTATTAAGAAATACTTTAGCTAATTAATAATATTTTCAGGGATTCCCCAAGCAACGTTGGCTGTTTTCAGCATTTTCTCCTTGGCTTTATGCTGCGTTGCCGGTTTTCACTGTCGGTAGGGAATATATAGAGAGTCGAATCGGAATCCGCATCCTCAGGAATCAGGAGCAGAACAGGAGAGAACTGGAGATGGAGCTGGAAATAGACGAGGAAACTTGCGGTGCACTTTGACATTTTGGCGCATGTTGAATCAGGTGAAAACCCAATTACATGTCCCGCCCTATCTAGTCGCTTCACTGGCGACAAAACGAAACGTGCAGACAAGTTAACATTCTGGCCAACTTTGGCCAGAGTCCCCCAGTCCCAGACCCACCACCCACACCCATACCCATACATACATATCTCTCTCCTTGCTGTCCTTGTGCGCCCTGCTTATTACAAGAGTGGCGAACATTTTGCGGCCAGGATGCACTGGGCAAAATGTATCTGGTAAGCTTTAAAATTAAATTAACTATAAAATATTTATTTAATATTAAATTCTACCTTTTTGGCATACAATATCTATTTTTTTGAGGACTTTTTTGAGGGAATTTCTTCCAGTGCCTGTCAGGCAGGTGGGAAACACCTGTGAAGCTAACAGAAATGGCAGCTATCTACCGAACTCCCGCACGCAAATTATTGTTGCAATGAAACTTAAGCTGCTTAAACTTGCTGGAACGCTTCCTTTTTGGCCAGCGGATGATGGAGACATCATCGCCCTGGTCCCCGACGTGTGGGGATACACGGCGGATGCATGATGGGGATGCGAAGGATGCGAAGGCGGAGGCGGATGTTTAACCAGATTTTCGGTGGTGAGCACACCTGGAGTCTGGGAGTCTGAAGGCGAAATTGAAAAGCGTAATAGATTACGAGTCAGAGATTAAGTGGGCAAGTTTAAAGGTCCGCGGCAATGGTTATAGATGTCAGCTTAGCTGGAAATATTTATCGGACTATGTCGAAGAAATGTTATTTCTTGGTTTTTTAGTCAATGGAGATTATATTTATTTTTTGAAATTTAATTTAAAAGAAAATTAAGTCCCTGAAAGCTCCCTGAAAATCCTCCTAAATAGACTTTGAATGTTTTTAATTGAAGAACGCGGAAAAAACTTCTTTATTTTATATTAAAAAGGTGGAAGGAAATTTTAAATCTATTCTTATATTTTAAAATAAAAAAAATTACCAATAATAAACAAATTTTCTAATATTATTTTCCCTTTTACTCACTTATCTATGAACTAATAATAAGAAATTAAGTCCCTGAAAGCTCCCTGAAAATCCTCCTAAATAGACTTGGAATGTTTTTAATTAAAGAATGTTGTGTGTGTGTTCAAATAAATCATTGTTAATTTACAAATGCCCTTGTTGATGGTCTGGGAGACCAAAACCATGACGAGGACAAGTGGCCAAGTGGCACTGCCGGCTAATTAGGCCTAGAAATGTGCCATTTCTGCCATAAAATAAATGGCACAAATGCGAAATTAAATGGCCAAAGGACATGCGGCCATTTGATTGATGTCCTGGCCGCTGTTTTTGGGTTTTCGCTTCTATTTCTATTTATATTCCTCAGCAACAGATGGCTCTCTATTTTTTTTTATTTATTCTGTAAATGAAACCAGAGATATTGCTGAATAATTGGTATAAATTCAAGTCGAAATATATATAAATTTTGATATAAGTACACGGGCTTCACCACTGCGGCTTGCCGCTGGCAAAGACATTGTAGAAAGTGGCACAGAGGATAAACACACCGGCGGCTATGCAGAAGACAATGCGCCAGCTCTCCACGGTGCTCCCGTGCTCATGGATCACATGCCCGGCCACCATGGGAGCAAAGAGACCCACCAGATTGGCCAGACAGTTGGTGATCGAAATGAGGAAGCCGGCGAAGCGGGGCGAGAGATCCAGGTGGTTGATCTTGAAGCCCGAGTAAATGGCCCCGTTGAGCCCCAGGCCCAGCACAAAGATGACGCAGGTCAGGGCCAGACTGTGATCCACGAAGCCCACGCCGATGAGGGCCAACCCGGGTCCATACTGTCCCAAACTATTCATGATCTTGCGGGCCACCGTAATAGAACCATATCTCTGAATAAGGCAGTCAGCGAGGAAGCCAAAGCCAATGGCCAGCAGCCACATGGACAGGTAGGGCACGGCCGAGATGAACCCGTTGGCCTTGATATCCACATCCAGGATGCGGTCCATGTAGGTGGGCAGCATGGTCATCAGCGTCTCATACCCGTAGTTCTGCCCGGCGTGAGCCACCAAAATGGCATAGAAGGGCAGCGATTTGGCAATGGCCAGCAGGGGGAGTCTTCCCTCGGATGGGGTCATCGTCTGGGCCTGCATGATGGCCCCAATGATGTAGCTGCGCTCCGTCTCCGAGATGCGGGTGCTCACCGCCGGACTCTCCTTAACCAGCAGGATAAAGGCCACGCACCACACCGTGCTGATCAGCCCAAAGACATAGAAGATCGAGGGCCAGCCCCCATCGAAGCCGTAGTTGGCGAGCAATCCACTCAGCGGCATCGAAACTATCGTCCCAAACTGGGCACCGGCATAGACCAAAGCCCCAGCCCGCGAACGCTCCTGGGGCGGCACCCACTTGGCCAGCAGGGCATGGGAGCAGGGCACTATGGGACCCTCGCCCAGTCCCTGGATGAACCGCACCACGCCGAGGCCAATGGCCCCACCCGATCTGGCAGAGATGGGTATGAAAAAGGCCGCCACCGAGTTGAGCATCATGCCCCAGCCGAGAAAGTGCCGGGCTCCGTAGTACTTGATCAGCAGACCGAACGGGATCTGGGTGATCACGTAGCCGTAGAAGAAGCTGGACAGGATGTAGCCCTGCACCTTGTAGGACCACACGAACTCCCCGTCACAGCGCTCGGCATCCAGGCACTCGGACTCGATGGCCGTGTAGTTGACCATGGCCACAATGGCCACCGACATGTTGGTGCGCATCACGTAGGCATTGGCCATGCCCGTAAAGAGCATCAGGACGACAAGGAAGCGGGTCCTCCGGCAGCGAGGGATCTCCCTGTCCTCCGCATATTTTTCCCCGATGGGTTGGGTCTGCTGGTCCTGTCTTGATTTATCCTGATTTGCCTTCTCTCTAGTTTGGTCCGCCATGGCGTATGAGCGACGCCCAACGGGGGAACCCCCTGTGTACTTTGTACTCTAAACTTTCTCTGATAATTTTGTGTTTCCTTATTTGTGTCATTTGAGTGTCTGTGCCTGGGTAGTTAACTCCTGGTTATTATCAGTTGGGGAGGGGTTAAAAAAAAAAACATAAAAAAGAGCTTCTTTTCTTTTACTTTTAATATTTAGATAACGCAAATTACTTGGCATTTTCCATCTTTATTGGAGGAATCGCATCTTTTATTTTCCTTTTATTATTTAAATTCCAAAAATACATTTTAATATCTTCACAACTTGTGGGAATTTTCTTAGAAATATTTATTTATATTTATATATATTTATACATACTTCTTTATCAAAACCTACATGTCCCAAGCATCGTTTAATGTTATACTAAATTATTTAAATACCAACAAATGCATTTTTATACTTACACAACTGGTGAGAATTTTCAAAGAAATTTATATACGAGTATATCTACTTGTATTTATATTGATATATATATTTCTTTATTAAAACCTTCATGTCCTTCAATTAAATACCTGCAAATACATTTTTTATACCTTCACAACTTGTGAAATATTTCTAAGAAATATATACATTTCTTTAACAACACCTTCAGGTCCCCAGCATCGTTTAATCCCATATTAAATTCGCACAGTCAAATGACTTCACACTAGATTAACCCAAGCGTAGAGCAGCAATCCGATACTCTCTCTGAATGGGGGCGAGTCCTTGCCCCTTTCCTTTCCCGCCCACCTCTGTCTGTCATTCATATCAATTTCGCATATTTTATGGCTGGCAAATGAAGCCGTTGGCAGGCGAATATAACAGGGATATCTGGGCGGGAGAGGGGAAGCTCTCTGGATGTAATAATATAATACAAGGGGTTGTTGCTCTTCCGTTGCCTCGTTGCGCTGGCAAATCGAATTGTGCCTCGTCTAATGCCAGAGTAAACAAATCCAATTGGAAACGGAAGTGAGAATCCACACAGGTTCAGTGTCGCCGGCCCCAGGGGTGATATTTCTTGTATTTTTCATGGAGAAATATTGAAAAATCTAGAAATATGTGCTGGATTATGAGTTCTTTAAAGGTTTCGGGAAAATTATTCTACATATTTAATATTTATTGTATTTTTTTTTGTAGAAAAGTCGAAAAATATGAGCTGGTTTATGAGTTCTTTAAAGTTTCCAAGAAAATAATTCTTAATATTTAATATTTTTTGTATTTTTTAATGAGAAAAATCGAAAATTCGAAAAATATGAGCTTGTTCTTTAAAGTTTACAGGAACATAATTCTTTATTTTATATTTTAAAGGTTGAATTTAATATATATTCTTAATCTTTTAAAATAAAATGAATTCTTATTAAAAACCCCATTTTCCTATTATTTAATAAAAATTTACTCACTTGTTTATTAGTTCTTTATAGTTTTCAGGATTATAATTCCATATTTTATATTTTAAAGGTTGGAGGAAATTTAATTTATATTCGTAATATTTCAAAATAAAATAAATTACCATTATTAACCCCATTTTCCATTTATTATTATCCCATTTACTCACTTTCTTATAAGTTCTCTAAAGTTTTCAGGAATATAATTCTTTGTTTTATATTTAAAAGGTTGAAGGAAATCTAATACCTATACTAATATTTTAAAATAAAGTATATTACTATTATTATTATCCCATTTACTCACTGAATAGCTTTAAATTCCGTAGAAATGCAAATACCTTTGACTATGAAAGTTTACCGGAAAATAATTCGTAATTTTATATTTAAGAAGCTGATTAAAATTTTAATTAAATTCTTATCTTTTAAAATAAAATAAATTACTATAAATAACTAAATTTTCCTAATATTTTAATCCCATTAACTCACTTGTTTATGCATTTTTAAAAATTTTAAGGAATTTAAGTCTTTACTTTATATTTTAAGGTTGAAGCTAATTTTAAATATATTATAATCTCTTAAAATGAAATAAATTATTATTTATAACCCCATTAATAACCTCACTTTCCTATTATTATTATCCCATTTACTGAGTATCTGAATAGCTCTAAATTCCGTAGAAATGCAAATACCTCTGACTATGTAGTAACTCGTAAACAACTCCGTGGTCCATGTCCTGCACTCAATTGGCAATCGCCGAGCGCATTAAACAAGTCCATGACTAATCCGTAAATTACTCTGGGTCTCCACATTATTCCGGCGGGAGTTGCCATAGAGAGAGAGAGAGCGGGAGCGGATTATAATCAGGCGGCTTAAGGCAGAAGCCGAATAATAAAAACAGCACGAGGACCTGGAACCTGGACTCTCTCTCTGCGATGTGGAGGAGATGACGACACCTTTGTGGCTGACCCGGACCCGTTGGAGGTCGGAGAAGGATGCTGGCTGCTATGGCCGTATTATGCGCTCACACACGCTCTCCTCGCCTGACTCTGGCTCTGAGTTGATTACGTATACGCAGCGTACGCCCTCCCTGCACTGAGTTGATTACGACGCACACGCGGCTGGCGGCTGGCGAAATGTATGCCAAGTAATTTGCATAAACCGCGAATCGGACGCCCGCAGACAGACATTGGGGATGACACACAGATGATCGGCATCAAAGGAGCTGCGAATGGGCGCCCGTATCCGAATATCTGGAATCTGGAATCTGGAAACCCGTTGAAGCAAGCGATTATAATGAACACCAACCCCTTTGCTCTGGCTTTGTCTCTGAGAAAATTCAACAATTGCACTTCGCTTTCAGTGTCAAACTTATATTTATACCTAAAAAGTTTCACAACAAAAAACAGAGTAAAACCGAGGCCATGAGTGACGAGGAACAGTCCCATAAATCCGGACCCAACATCTGTGGCCTTCGGCTGAACGGATCAGGGTGCTGGCTGCGGCATCCGATCTCCGGCGAGGACACGATGACCCGGCTGGCCCTCAAGTACGACACTAGCATTGGCCTGATATGCCGGGCCAACAGGATGCATGGCCAGGATGTCCTGCAGACGCGTCGCCACATCTGGGTGCCCATTCCACCGAGTCAGTGCCAAATGTTTCATGGCAGAGAAACCCAACAACAACAACCTCCTGTCGCTGCAGAAACCGTGTCCGTGTCCTTCCTGCCCCCACATTTCTACCGTCAGAGTGCACCGAATCCGAATTACCTGGCCGAGGAAAGCGATCCCCTGCTGATCACCACCAATATCATGTGGAGTGGTGGAGCGGAACTCCTAGCGGAGACTCAAGTATGAAGTGAAATTTCCTGCATCCTGCGAAACACACAAAATTGAGCTTGCCTTGAATTAAAAGTTTCATTTTTAAAGTTGCCTTTATTTTTGGTTTTTTTTTTTTTGAGTTCCTTGGTTACTTTATGGAAGAGTAACTTGAATAGTTAGTCGTAACTGTCGTAACATACCATATGTGCTCCCTGTAACTATGTTTATATGATCATTCCAATTTAACTCTATTTTAATTATAAATTTTTAAATGATTTCTGAGGTAATTTTAAAAACGAAATAACATTCATTTACTTTTAGCTCTTCTTTGAGGTTTAATTTATAGTATTTAATATATGAATAATGCTCGTATTAACCAAAACTGGGCTTGTTTTAATTTTAAAGCAAATGAATCTTATTTCGTTTACAACATTTCCCTCAGAAAGCATTAAAATGTATAACAAAAACTATAGAAAAATATAATTTATAAACTAAATTAATTGCTTTTAAGTTTGTTTATATATTATATGAAGAAAATTCGATTTATATTAATTGTAATTGCTTCTACGATCAAAATTAACCAAAATTGAGCTAGCTTTCATTTTTGTTCAAACAAAGCTCATTTCGTTAATAATATTCGATACTTTATATAACAAAAACTATACAAAAATATAATTTATAAACTAAATTAATTGCTTTTAAATTTGTTTTTATATTAAATGAAGAAAATTCGATGCTGTTTTCAAGTTTTGCCAGCCCTGGCAACTCCGGGCCCGTCGGCGGAAACAAAGGAGAGATGCCGAGAAAGGCCAAAGGATGCCACAACCTCCTGTCGCGCTGATTAGAAAACCCCCTTTGGGGCTTCGTCTCGCAAAGAAATTGGCTCTTAATTGTGGCAGAAGTGGCAGAAGCGGCAGAAGTGAATTTGCCAGCAGCAGGATGCAATTAAGACATTGTGCTGCTGCTGCTGCTGCTGCTGCTGCTCCTGCCACCCACTTTGCCGGAATTCGGCGTAATTCCGTGTGCTCCAGTCCAGATAAGCGACCTGCGCTCACCCTGGTCATATTCAAATGTGAATATTAACTAATCTGGGCCGGACACCCACTCATCCGGAGCAAGGGGAGCCGGAGAAAAAAAAAAAGGACAATGCCGAACGCAGACGAGGAATATGCGTACGTGCTCGTGTGATAAATTCACATTTTCCGGCTGACAAGCGGCAGCCAGGACAATCGCCCCGGCATTGATAGACATGGCAAAAAGGACGAAGCCAGAGCCAGAGCCAGAGCCAGAGGTGAAGCCAGGTGAAATGGCAGCCGTGAAACGTAGCGGAACGCCGGTGTCAAAAAGGAAGTGCCAACAAAAAAGCCACCAAAAAACGAGAGAGAGAGACAGCGGGGAGAGAGAGAGAAGGCAGGCCACATTTTGTGCCTTTCTGACAGACGCAACTTTGAAATTGCTCTGATTATGCGGAGGAATCGGGTCTCGGGACTCGCAGGATTCGAACTCGGGACTCAATGGCATGTTGACAATGATAACGAAGTTGGTCACGGTCCTTCTCCTTCACTCTCTCTTTTTCTCTCTCTCTCTCTCTCTGGCAGGATAGTGTCCTTGTGGGTTAGGTTGGAACAAAAAAAAACAAAAGCGCACATCGCCAAATATCAAATGTCGCATGCCGGCATTAATATTTCATGAGAAATCATAGTTTGCTGATGCGTATAATTCAAAGGAATTGCAATCTGAATTAATTTTTGAATCCCAAGCAGCCGGCCAGGTGTCGTCGTGGCATTTATATCGATTCGCTTTTAGATATTTACATGGATTGATATTGATTGATGACTGGGTCAGGGTTCAGACTTATTTTCCTGATTTTTGGAATGCATCTGCCATCCTTGGATCGATGGCCAAAAAGTTGCATAAAGAATCGGGCGGGGGGGAAATCGGGGAATGCCACGATGATGGCAAAGTTTTTAGCTGAAACGAAACTCATTTATTTGTTTTCCGCCGTGACAGTTGAACCATGTAATTATACACAGACAGCCGGAGGAGGAGATCTCCGTCTCCGTCTCCGTCTCAGAGTCAGTTTCAGTTTCAGTTTCAGCTTCAGCTCGAGCTCGGTTTGGCTTTGGGTCTGGGCGCAGAGGGGCGACTTATGAATTATGACAGTTTTGCACACCACGCACAACTTTTGGCCGGGGCTTTCAAATAGAAATTATTAGAAAGTTTCCACCAGCGAAAGCGAAAAGGGGACAGCTGTAGCTGCATGGCACGAGATTAGTGCAATTGGAGGGATGTCTAGGGGATGGGGTATCCCCCAGTTTCCAGCTCCCAATCTGAATCGCTTTGAGCACCGAGAAATGAGAAATGGCTTGCGGAATTCAGTTCGGGCCACAATCCAAGGCATTCTCATATTGAACGTTTGAAGGTTTTACGTTGAGTTTTTGATTTATGTTTGTTTGCCAGGGGTTTCGTTTCAGCTGGGATGGCAGGCAGCTCGGCAAAGTGGATGTCACATGGGGATTATGTTCATAAATGGCACATATGTATGAATGGATGGAACAGCTGCAGGCTGCAGGCAGCAGGCAGCAGGCAGTGCAGTTATGCGACAATGTCCGTCTTAAGGGCCAAACTCAAGACAAAGAAATAAATTCAACAAGAAAACTATTTAAGCTAAAAAAGATATATATATATCGATATAAGGTTTTAGTATGCTCTCTACAATTATCGTATATATCGATTCCAAAAATACGCCTATTTGAGGTCTTCTTGAGAGCATATTTCAGCCAAAAAAGGAGTTATAGCCAAAAGCCGTATATTTTTCGATTTCCCATTCAAATTCTAATTAATTACAATCAAAATATTAAAAAAAATCAGAAAAAAAATTTTGGTCGATTTTTGAAATTTTTATAAGGGGTTACATCATTAAAATTGTCAAAAATTGAAAAAAAAAATTTTTTTTAATTTTTCTAACTCATTAAGCAAATTTATTATTTGATTAAAAACAAGCATAGAACAGCTTTCCGATTTGAAATTAAGGCTGTTTTGGCTTAGTTATGATTATTTTAAACATTGATTTGTTAAAAAAATTTGAATCTCTGGGAATAATGGTTTTTTAAGAAGAGATCTTTATGCTTCATACTTTCATGCTTTAAATATTTTAAAACTTAACTTAGGCAGTGATTATAGAAAATGTTTAATGCAATTTAGAGTTGCAATGGTCTTTGTTTTAATTAGTCATCATTTAAATTTTGTAATATTGTTTTAAATACTATGTAGTATATAAATAATTGTTATACAACTGACTATTTTATAACTAACTGTTATAATAATTGTTATATACTTATAACCTATTATTTATTTTATTTGTATATTAACTAGTATTTAACTAACTGTTATACAACCAACTATTATACAACTATTTGTTATACTAATTGTTATATACTTATTACCTATTATAAATTTAATTCTAATTGGGAATTACTACTTTAAATACTAAATAGTATATAACTTACTATAATACAATCAACTATTATACAACTAACTGATATTCTAATTGTTATATATTTATTATCTATGTTAAACTTTAAAAATTGTAATTCCAACATTATAACACAACTAACTATTATAAAGTATGCTCGGTACATCGGTATAGGTACATATCGATCCCTAAAATACGCATATTTCAGGTCTTCTTGAGAGCATATTTTAGCCAAAAAAGGAGTTATAGCCAAAAGCCGTATAGTTTTAGATTCGCAATTAAAATCTTAATTAATTATAATTAAAAAATAAAAAAAAATCAGAAAAAAATTTTTGGTCGATTTTTGAAAATTTTATAAGGGGTTACATCATTAAAATTGTCAAAAATTGAAAAAAAAATTTTTTTATTTTTTTTCTAACTCATTAAGCAGATTTATTATTTGATTAAAAACAAGCATAGAACAGCTTTCCGATTTGAAATTAAGGCTGTTTTGGCTTAGTTATGATTATTTTAAACATAGATTTGTTAAAAAAATTTGAATCTCTGGGAATAATGGTTTTTTAAGAAGAGATCTTTATGCTTCATACTTTCATGCTTTAAATATTTTAAAACTTAACTTAGGCAGTGATTATAGAAAATGTTTAATGCAATTTAGAGTTGCAATGGTCTTTGTTTTAATTAATCATCATTTAAATTTTGTAATATTGCTTTAAATACTATGTAGTATATAAATCATTGTTATACAACTGACTATTTTATAACTAACTGTTATAATAATTGTGATATACTTATAACCCATTATTTATTTTATTTGTATACTAACTAGTATTTAACTAACTGTTATACAACCAACTATTGTACAACTATCTGTTATACTAATTGTTATATACTTATTACCTATTATACATTAAATTCTAATTGGGAAGTATTACTTTAAATACTAAATAGTATATAACTTACTATTATACAATCAACTTTTATACAACTATCTGATATACTAATTCTTATATATTTATGATCTATGTTAAACTTTAAAAATTGTAATTCCTACTACTATATAACTTACTGTTATACAACTAACTATTATATAGTATGCTCTCCGTAAGAGTATAAAATTATCGATACATATCGATTCCAAAAATAAGCATATGTGAGGTCTTCTTGAGAGCATATTTCAGCCAAAAAAGGAGTTATAGCCAAAAGCCATATATTTTTCGATTTCCCATTCATATTCTAATTAACTACAATCAAAATATTTAAAAAAGTCAGAGAAAAAATTTTGGTCGATTTTTGAAAATTCTATAAGGGGTTACATCATTAAAATTTTCAAAAATTAAAAAAAAAATATTTATTTTTATTTTTCTAACTCATTAAGCAGATTTATTATTTGATTAAAAACAAGCATAGAACAGCTTTCCGATTTGAAATTAAGGCTGTTTTGGCTTAGTTATGATTATTTTAAACTTTGATTTGTTAAAAAAATGTCAATCTCTGTGAATAATGTTTTCTTAAAGAAATCTTTAGGCTTCATGCTTTAAATATTTTAAATCTTAACTTAGGCAGTCATTATAGAGAATGTTTTATGCAATTTAGAGTTACAATGTTTTTTTATTTTAATTAATCATCGTATAAATTTGGAAATATTGCTTTAAATAATAAATTGTATAGAAATAACTGTTATACAACTAACTATTATACAACTAACTGTTTTACTAATTATTTCATACTTATTACCTATTATAGATTTAATTTAAATTTGGAAATATTGCTTTAAATATTAAATAAAATATAACTAACTGTTATATACTTATTACACTTGCCCACACTTGCCTAATATACATTTAATTTTCAATACATTGTGGCTGTTGCTTAAGACGTTGCTCTTCAAGTTGCACTTTTGTGAGCACTTGAGACTCTCATCGCATATTTGGCACTGGCAATTATTAATGGAATATTTCAAGGGGCTCTGGCTCTGGTTCTGGCTCTGGCGCCTGATGAAACAATCAACCCGGTGCTGGCCAGATGCGGGTTATTGAATTACATTAACGGCAGACGTTTGGGGATCGGGAAAGGCAGGGCGGTGTGGCGATTACGGCGGTACGGACGGTACGGAGGGTGGACATCAGCGTCTTGAGTCGCACAGTCGGATTCACACTTGTACCGCCATCATCATCACCATCATCATCATCATCATCATCATCATCATCAGCGGGACAATCATCTTTCATTCGTGCAATGTGGCATTCATTTATGCATTCATTCGCATCCTTGGCATCCTTGCCACCACACTCTCCGCCTCTCCGTCTCCGGCTCCCCTCAGTCGTCACAGTCTCATCTTCGTTTATTCGCTCATTTAAGCATTCGTGTTGTCGTTTCAGTTTCAATTTGCCTTGGCAACATTTTCGCAAATGTCTTTTTAATTGATTCGCAGCGATGCGAATGCGACCGAGGAAGCACGGGAAAGCAGGGAAAGCTGGGAAAACGGAGACGGTGTTGAAGGCAGCCCAGCCCAGCCGCTACTGCTGAGTGTAATTATAAATTGAATTAAAAGGCGCACATTTCGTCTTTTAATTCTGCTTGCTGCTTGAGCTTAATTAAAATTTCATTATGTCTCTCTCATATATATTCCCTTGCTGAGGGATGACGCTTGGCTGCCTGGCTGCCTGGCTGACTGCCTGGCAAATAGGGCCAAAAAAGGAGTAAGGACACCCCAAAGCGATATGTTTAAAATGCAGCACAAAATATTTGACAAGCAGCTTTACGAGCGAGCACTAAAAATACTTCTTCTCCATTAATGTTCGCCTAATGCATGCATAGAGTACCGCCCCCTGCCCTTCTCTCCCAAAATATTATGCAAAAGTACCTAAAAAAAAAGGACTGCCAAGTGAGTAACGAAAAAAGAAACACCGAAATAGCTGCAAAAAGAGTGAAATGCCAGCGCAACTTGTCGACATGAATTGTTGTTGTCATTCTGTCTGGCAATTGCCCTTCTTGTTGTTGCTACTGTAGTTTATCGTCTTTGCTGTGTGTGCGTGTGTGTGTGCCGGCTTACACGGAGAGAAAAATAATGCCCAGAGTTTATGGAATTATTCCAGAATTTTAATGTAAATGGTTTCACCAATAAAAGTTTATATCAGTATTTATCAGGGACACTGCATTTATGAATATTTACAATAAATTCAACAATTCAAAATCGGAATAGGATAATTCACCAATAAAAACAAATATAAAGACTTCATAGATAACAAATCACCAAAGAATAATTCACCAATAAAAGCACAGATAAAAAGTTCATAGATTACAAATTGAATAAAATCAAAGAACAATTCACCAATTAAAACAAAGATAAAGAGTTCATAGATTAGAAATCACCAATAAAAATGCCTAGCGCTCATTTTTCCAATAATAGTTCACCAATGGAAGTTAATTCGAAAATTGCACAAGGAAAATTAATATGATAAAATGTAAAATTCATAAATGATTAGTTCACCAATATAAGCTAACAATTAAAATTAAATAAATATGAGCTCACAAATAGCTACTAACAAGAAGAATTCATAGATTAGATTTCAACAATGAAGCAATTCTCCAATTATAATTCACCAATGGATGTTTATTTAAAACATTATTCACATAAATTCATTAATGGGTATGCAAAAATGAAAATATAACAAAGCAAATTAATAAAAGCATTTTCAAGTGGATATTCACCAAAAAATTCACCAATACAGCACAATTCACCAATGAATTAAGTAAAATGCTAAAAACAATAAGAAATTCTTTAATGGGAATGCAACAATGAATTTAACAAAACCAATTCATAAAAGAATTCACCAATAAAATTCAACAACACTGCACAATTCACCAATGAATTTAAACAAAATGCTAAAAACAATAACAAATTTATATGCATTTGAAATAATATTTCGTTTGGTTCCGTGCAGTGTTGTGTTGACGTTGTTGAGTTTTTGTTGTTGTATTATGCAATGCAGGATTGTAGTAACAAAGCATAGCATAGTTTTTAGCGCAAATCAAAATGATTGATGATGATGGCCGCTCTAGATCTTGCACCCCTCATATATGCGCCGGCACCCCGCCATCCACACCCCGGCTATTTCCATTTTAACCCCACTTTGTGTCATGCTCGCTTCGGAAAAAAAAAAGAAACAAACAGAAAGGAAAACAAACACAGAGAGAGAGAGACTTGACAGTTATGGCTGCTGATATGCTGGAAATAAACTAAATAAATCCAGTTTTGTGTAAGGTCACGCCCCCCTTGCTCCGGAGGGACACTGCTGTGACCCTGTGTCCGGGCCATTGTTCTCGTCGGCCCTCTTTGCGCTTTCCAGTTTTCCAGTTTTCCACTTTTCCATTCAATTGTAAATTGACGCAGCTCCGAAAAGTAGGCAACAAATCTTGGCTGGCAGCGGTTTGGGATGGAGGAAGGAAGACCACAAGCACTTCATTAACATACACCACACAAAGCACACAATTTGTGCGCGTGTGTGAGTGTGTGTGTGCATCCAAGGATTATTAGCTCCTTGCCCATTGCCCTTTTGGCTGACCATGTTTGTTGAGCGTAGCGGCCATCATTAGGCGTACTCGCCCAGCCCCTTTGGTAATGAAGGCAGTTGGCCCGGCTCAATTCCCCCGAGGGAGGGAGGTCCTCGACATGCAGCAGCTGCAGCAGATGCTCCTGCTGCTGCATACCAAGCCCAGCTAACCCCAAATTGCTTAGCATATTCCGCAGCCAGCACAGTGGCCCCTTCGGAGCATTCATGTTAATAATGCCGCCTGCCTGGGTCGGCTTGAGCTCTCTCCACTCTCCAACCTAATTATAGCTGAAAGGCCAGCCGGAAAATGGCCCGAATTGCATCGAGAGATTACAGTGGAAAAGCCAAGGTGTCGTCGAAAGATATAGCCAAACGCTTAACACAATAGAGGGATTTGAAAAACTAATTTAGATGCGATTTTGATAGCTACATCCCAAACCAAATCAAGCAAGCTGTACTAATTAAATGCAAAGTTAATTGATTTCATGTGGTTTTACCCTATTATTTGTTTTAAAAAATAATAAATATGAATAGCCTTAATCTAAACGATTAAAGTGATGAATAAATGCCGAGATTTAGGGCCAATGAAAGTAATTAAAATGGCTTTTATCAGACCCCGGCCAGGCTGTCATACGGCCCGGTGTAATACCAACTGTTATACCAGGCGGGCGGCTATTAAGCCCGTCTGTAAGCACTTTGCACTAAACATAAATTTCCCAGAGAGTTTGACACGACACGGAGAAAACTCAAATTATATGCGAGTACATGGATTGGGCGTGTGTGTACACACACGGAGGCACACCCCTCGCGCGTGTGTGTGTGTGTGTAGGACAAGCCTTCGAATTCCCCCGAGGCTTTGGCAGAGTGCAATGTCTGTCAACACTAATTGTTGGCTCCTGCTCAGCCGCTCAGGCGCTCAGGCGCTCAGCCGCCCACCGCTGTCTTTGTTACAATAATGTCGTGTGTCCTCCTCACTGGCTGCTGGATGTTGGATGTTGGATGTATTCCGGTGTCAAGTCCTTGGGATTCCCGTTTGCAGCCTGGTGTGTTAATCCAGCTTACAGGCACACGGCAAGAAAACTGAGTTCTATAAAAAATAAAATACCAAAGAGAAGGGTTACTATAAAATGAAGTTTAAATAAGAGATTTTTCTTTATTTATTATATTTATATATTATATATATTTAATACTTCTATTTATTTATTATTTAGTATTTTTCTACACAGAGAAGGGTTACTATAAAATTAAATTTAAATAAGAGATTTTTCTTTATTTATTATATTTATATATTATATATATTTAATAATCCCCTTTATTTATTATTTATCATTTCTCTTTCCCTTTTTATTATTTCAATTTCTCTGCCTGTACCTGGCTTTAAGGCCGGCCCAACATTGTCCTGGCATTGGCATTAGCTCTGCCTTTGGCATATATCCTGGCAGGCCGGTGGCTCAATTTTGGTGGCGAGGACAGGACAAATACTAGGGCTTGTACTAACATAACACTAATACGTATACTAATACTAGTAGTGGTTGCCCCAGGGCGAAGCCCAACAGTGTCTAATTAAATTGGGTCAAACCGGTTAACTCACTTGTCCTTGGATTACGTTTGCATCTGACTTAATCTCGGTAACGGTGGCGACTCCGGTGGCGACTCCGCAAGATTGTCGTCCTACTGCCTCCTGTCCGGTGTCATCATATGTGTCCTTTCACCTGTTAGTTTCCCCCTTGACTACTCCTGGTGCTCCTGTGGACATAACAAATTGCTTTCGGGCTGGGCGCTGGCCTCAAAATCAAATTATTGTCTCGGTCTCCGTCCTCGCTCACACAAAATATTGTCTTAGGCGAGTTTATTAAAACTTTTCACCGACCAAAATCGACTTCTTAGCCATGGCCCCTGCCAGGGCCTGGCAGGCAAACTTTTGACCTGTTGCAAAACTGACTTTGAGCCACTGCAGCCAATGGCACTGAGCCACCCACCCACTGTCGTCCTTTGGTCCTTGGTCCTTGCAAAGGAGCCCGTCTCGTTGCAGAAAGTTGGCGGCCAAGTTTGCTGCGCTTCTGCTGGGGCTAAATTGTGTAATTAATTGGGAATGCCAGGCTGAGTGGGACAATGTTGGACCTTGGGCCAAAACTGTTGTAATTTCCACAATTAAATTCCAAGGAATTTTGTTATGTTGCCACCGAAGGTACTTCAGGCCCCAAAAACAGAAGCAGAAGCAGAACAGAGAACTGTGACTTGAATTCCTTGAGCTTTTCGGGTTCATAAACTAGGCAGTTGAATTATGTTTAAGACAATGGAAATAAACTTCTTTTAAACTTATTTTTGTTCTGGTTTATTTTAAATATATATATTGCCTTTAAATCATAAATTCTTATAGCTAAAAATTGTCTTAAAGTTGTGCAGAAAATGGAAAAAAACAAATAATAAACTCAGCACACGATTTAAATATTTTTATAACTAAGCTAATAAACTCTTTCAGAAATCACTGTAAAATGTCAAACTTTTTGCCGCAGGAATTGAATCAATTAGGCTTTGAAGATTTGTACAAAAATAACCACCAGTTCAGGAGGGGAATCCCCTTTTTCTTTGGGACATGCAGCAAATGTGCAGCAGCAGAAATCGATAGTAATCATAAGGATTATAAAATTGGCATGTGGTAAGCGGAGGAATGCACATGACAGAAGATATCGTGAGGCCAAGTGGCTGCAATAAATATGCCTGTAATCACATTATACAAGGCTGTCGATACAGATACACTGAAACTTAATAAAAAAATAAATTAATAATTTAAAATATTAATATTGATATAGATAAGGATTTAAATATGGCTTCTTGATTTAATTATATATTAAACTAATTAAACCCATAATTTATTTAATTTAATTTTAATTACATGCTACTTCAATATTAATTTTTGTTCATGTGCAAATGTTGAGATGCAGATGCAAATGCAGATGCAGCCACAGATACAGATACAGCTACATGGCGTGCCGATTTAATTTGCCACAACAGTAAGCCGCATAACACGGAGGAGCTCTTCTTTGCTCGGAACTCGTAACTGGGAGCTCGTAACTGGGAGAGCTGGGAAAACTTGTCTAATCCAATGAAAACAAGCAGCTCAGCTGCGATTGATAAGGACGACTCCGACTCGGACTCGGACTCGGACTCGGACTTGGGGCAGGCAGCAACCCTTTGGACATAATACCGTATTTATCCGGACAGCCGCTTGGCTCATTTGACTGCTGCCAGGACGACCATGTCCGCCCGTCCCCCGGCTTGGGCATTAAATCTTCGGCTTTGGCTCGTAAATACTTTGCAAAATGTTCATTTTAAGTGATGGAATTTCAGGGGAATATTCATTGGAATTAAATGGGAGTTTTGGGTTTTGGGAGGAGGCGTGTTTTTGAGGTGACAACATTTTGCCAAGTGCAATTTACAGTAAAATTGTATACATAATTTCCGTTATGACACTTGCGGTGTGCACATACACAGGAATTTGAAGAGGCAAATGTATTTGCAGACTGATGCATAGATAGATGTGGTTACACATTCCCCAGCACTGAGCGAAAGTCAAAAACTTTGAAAGTAATTTTAATTGGACATAATATGGAGTAATTACTGTTAGTATTTTATGATATATGTCAGATTTTATTAGTAAATATGTAATAAAAGTAATTGTAAATGGGTTCATCAATAAAAAAGTTTTTGAAAGGTCACATTTCCATCTACCTTCACATTGCCATATAATGTATATCAGCTTAAAAAATATTTGTTAAGGCCTTGAAAAAATTACAACTATTTTTTGTTATTTATAAATTCATGTTGCGTTTAGTAAATGGTAATAAATAGTTACATACAGTTATAGATAGTAATAAATAGTAAAAAGTCTTCAATACTAAGGAATATTGTTTGAGAAAATACATAAATAATATAATATAAAATACGAAAATTACATAAAAAGGTTTAATTTAATTTTTTCTTAATATTAATTATTCATTAAATATTAAACAAAATAGACAAAGCCTGAAAGTGTTTATAAAATCCATATCAAATGGTAGCTAAATACCTCTACTTTTCCTTCATATCAAAAAGGTATTTATTTTATTATTTTGTATTATTTATTATTTTATTTCTTGTATTTCTGATTTATTTTATTTCTTTAGCACAGTGCATGCTTATATTTCCTGGGGGATCTGTAAGTAACTGGACGAGACGAAATACCAGAGAGCTGCCTGCAGGCAGCATACTAATTTATGTTATCCGAGCCACTCCACAAAGTCGCTTCCTCTCGGCCCGGCTCGGGGTTATATATAGAGAAATCAGAGTCGCAATACTCGTAATTACAAATTGCCAGATTCCCAGTCAGAGCCAGAGTCAGAGTCAGAGTTCAGAATTCAGCAAACCCCAAAAACCCCGAACCAGTTGATATCCCTTTAAATCCTTTTAATGCCCGCGCGCGCATCCTTTGATTTTTGCAATATCAATTAGCGTAAAACGCGTAGGCCGCCCGCCAAAAACTCGGCAAACTCAACGGAGAGAGAGTGGGCCCATAAGGATTTACAGCTGCTGATTATTTCATTAGGCGAAAGTAAATTTAAACGCCAGCCGCACGTTAAATTTATGTTAATTTCCAAAGGGCTGGCAGCCAAAAAGGATGCCAGGAACGGCATAGACAAGGACCAGGAGCTCCCGGAGGCCATAAAATGCTATAGAGCAGACGCACAGCCATCGAAAAAGGGAAAATGTAAGCCTGGTTAAATATAGAACAAATACAGGAGCGATCGTAGAGGGGTACAGGCATTTTTGCAAGCCAAATTGATCTCTGAAAAATGTATTAATAATTACTTACTTCTTCTATAAAGATTACTGCGTAAACAATAACAATAGTAATTACCAGGGACCGTTGCCAGGCCAGATAGAGACATACTTGCACTAATGGTTGACTTTAAAATGATTCCCCCAGCCTGATATCTGCGGCTCTCACTTGACACAGAAATATGGGATATGTGTATGCATCCCCTGGGCATCTCTAGTTCGTCATTAATTAACAACAAATTTGTGTTGATAGTCCGGCGACCAAAACAATAACAGCGAGAGCGGCGAGAGCAAGGTGCCGCCGGGCTTAACCCTTGCCTACATCTGTGTATCTGGCCTGACACTGCGTGGCACTCCGGGCACTCCGGCACTCGTAGACACCGATACAGAGCCGATACCGAGCTCAGATCGATACTCAGATCGTTCGCCGAAAAAGCGCACATGTGTCGCCGCAGTCTCGGATCAATGGCAAACATCTGGCGGAGAGTTGGATGGACCGGACCCGGACCGCACCGATCTCCGGCGGACTAATGAAGCAGCCGCGGCAGCGGTTTAGATAAGCCACGGACTAATTATTCCCAAGGGACATCGATTCTAGCCTCGGAATCAGTGGAATCGCACTGGATGCGTCTCTCTGGGTGGCTCTCCATGACAATGGGCAGCAGGGTATGCTGGTTTTCTTATATTTAATACATTTAATACATTTAATACATTTAATACATTTAATACATTTAATACATTTAATACATTTAATACATTTAATACATTTAAT